>MU857014.1:0-62013 GCA_033296705.1 Chaetomidium leptoderma | reverse complement strand
AGAGTATAACGATGGTTGGTGTATTTGTATTAACCACAGTAAAAACAAGGGGGGAGGGGTGTGTGCGTGTTTTCACTGTGGTTAATACAAATACACCAACCATCGTTATACTCTTTGCTGATTCACCATGCATGTAATCGTACATCCTTGGAGTTTCGCCACCTTGGGATGAGGGGCTTGCTGACCCTGGACGTCCCTCATGCAGCCTTATCTCCTCGGAAGTCGGTGAATGCGGCTCAAAACATGAATGATTTGAGGTTGGTTCCCTTTTCAGGCGAGTTTGTCAGGAGCTTGCGTCCCAAGCGGCCTTGGCCAGAGCCAAATCTGGCGACCAGCTGATATGACGTTACATTTCGAGTCTTGTTCCGGAAGTTGACAGCTTTGTTCTAAGATTGCAATGCGAGTTAGGTACCTAGATCCTTGTTGCAGAAACCTAGGCGACTCGGAAACTTCCGGTAACGTTAGTTCCCCGCAGCACCGTAACGACATCTCGTGCCTGGCATCCTATTCGTAGTCTTATAATTACCGCGGAGGTACTGTATAGCTATTATTGATGCGCTGGCGGACGTGAAAGAATAACCCAACCCAAGGAGGCGACGAGATGGCGATCGACGCGGGCCCGGCTGGGACTAACGAACGTTATGTTATGTCCTGCATTGCGGTGAGTCAAGACTAGCGGTTTCATTCTCGTTGGGTTGAATCGCAGTTGTTTGGAACGGTTCGGTTGGCTGGCTGATCAGTGGCGACATTTTATCGACCTAACCCTTGGTCGGTCCACGCATACTTAACTAATAATAGCAACCTGGAAGAGGTCCAAATGTTCCTCCAAAAAAATTTATTGGGGTGGCTGCCGAAGCTGTCTACCTCAGCGAGCTAAGTAAGGTAGGGCTGGCTTGATGCAGGGCAGGCGGGCAGAAGTGTTGAGAAAACAATCGTTGCTTGCTTGTTGATGGGCCCTGGGAGCACTGGTGAAAGAGTCGCTAGGGTATGGTCCCTGTTTCCGGAAGGCCGTCGATTTAGTTGGGTCGCTGGGAGAGGTGCGCTCGGGTGTCTTCGACGAATGATCTGCCACCAGGGTGCGGTGCCCGGATGGACCCTGCTGACAGCTTCAGCATCAACGAGGGATGGATGGGCGGCCGCCGGCGAAAGGAGAACAAAGGTAAACACATCGATTGTGGATCGAGAGCCGTACTGGGAGTGGGTGCTGCTGATGTCCCAAAGTGGCAACTGCCCGGAGGTACCTTCCCACAGCAGCGGCAACTACCACAGTCGGGCAGAGCAGCAGTGCTTCTTGGGCAGTGGGATTTTTGTGCCAGCATAATCAAACCAAACGTTTTCGGCTTGGCCGTGCAAGCCCTGGTATTATCGATAAACAAACGGAGTGACTCGGTGGCTTGATGACGAAACACAGACACTGGCCGAGACAGTACCATTTCGGGTGGGATGTCTTTCGCTCAACGTGGACGAGGTCTCAGAAATCTCTGTGACCAGGGAACTTTTGCCCGTGGGGAAATAAATCGGCTTGCCTCGAGTGCCCAAGACAATCGACAAGACCTTCAGCCAAAACCACAAACCCGGATCGGACGACATCGAGAACCTACCTCGCCTCGTTGTTATTCTCGCCAATCTAACTAGGTCTGCCGAACAGGTCTCTTTGGCTACCGATTGTCCACAAGCAGCCAAGGTCGATAACAGACCACAGAAGTCGCGGCCCAGCGAAGTCGAAATGCGCAATCCATCCATCACGCACGTTTGGCAGTTCGACAGCCCGGGGTGAATGCAGCATCCACAAGCGAGGGGTGCTGTCGCCGGAGAGCCACGCCCCCGCCTTCCGACGCCCCCCTTGCGGCCTTTCTTCTCGACCTAAGAAATTCCGTAGAGTCATGTGCTTGATCAGCAGCGCGGCTGGCCACCCTGTCAAGGTGAGCGGCAGGAGACCCATGCAACTCTTGCATGCTCCCGTCCCATCTCATCCATCGTCGGTACGGACGGCGGGCATTGTCGGATGGTTCCTATCCTGTGAAAAGTGAGGCGGGCAACGTGATGGTCCGATGCAGCAGTGTCTGCCATTTATTGTTGCACATCGACAACTGAGGTACCCAGAGGAAACGCTTCCAAACGTGGTTTCGGTTTCCTCTTCTCGGTCAAGGTTGCATGGCGGCCGAATCGAAAGATCGGGGCACCGCTGAACGCGCAGCCCCACCTTTTCCCCAAAGGCCGGTTGACGTACGGCCATGGCACCTCTCATCGCTCGCATTCCTCTCCTCGCCGACTGCTCTCTTTTCTGCAAAGGTAGCAAGCCTTCCCACCCATCGGACGGAAGCCAGCCACCAGCACTCGGCCAGCTTCACCCCGCCGTCGCCATCGACTCTGTCTATCTATAGTCAGCGCTTGAGTCCAAAAGTCCATCGCTCACCTTGCACTCGCGCCCATTCTCTATACCCCACCAAGCTCCTCCGGTTGCAGTGAGACACCTCTTCCGAAGCCTGCCCAGCCAGCACTGTGCTGGAAGTCCTTCTCTTACAAGCCCGTCCACCGCCCACCGCACACTCCGACCTTCCCCCACAACATGCGTTCGCCCATGCCGCTCCCGAGCCCGTCCATCCAGAGCGACGGCTGGGACGTCGTCAAGGAGTTCGGAACCAGCAGCCATACCAGATCACGGTCGCCCCAGCGCAACGACGACAATATGTCATCGAGCCAAGTCGCCAACGCCCTCGCCGAATCAGGCATCGATGGCGACAGCGGCAACAACAACAACAACGACAACAACATCATGCCGTACCCCACCAACACCCACATACCCCCGTCCAACGGCGAGTCGGCCTCGACGGAAACCGCCGGCACGAACGACACTCTGATGGACCTCAACAGCAACAACACACTCCTCCACGGACCCATGCCAACCCCGTACACCTACCCCGACACCACCAGCCCCGAGCTCACCCAATACAACGTGGCACGCCACCAGCGCGAGCAGGACCAGCGGTACACGGGCAGCATCCCAGGCTGGGTCGATGGCGCCGGCATGGGCGACCGCCTGATGATAGACCCATCCACCTATTGCCAAGCCAGCATGCTGTCCAGCATGTACAGCGGTGCCGGCGGCCGCTCGATGGAGGGACGGAGCGGCAGTAGCGTCGCCACGGCCGGGGAGCAGGACTGGCAGATGGTGCCTCGGCCCACGTCGGCGGACGAAGGGGTCTTTGGCTTCGGGGCCTGGACTGACGACGACCCGGCCATGGCGTCGATGATGAAGCGGATGTATGGCGGCGGCGGCTCGTGCTGAGCGAGAGGAGAGGCCCCTTACTGAGATGTTGTGGGCGTGAGGGGGGTGGTGCCGCTCTGTCGGTACTCGAGTGATGTCGTCAACGAGATTGTGGGTAAGGGGAGTTGGCGATCATGAGTCATGACGTCCTCGAGTGGGGTCCAAGGATGATCCGTTTTCGCTTCCAACATTCTTTTGTTTCATCTGGTACCCTTTATCCCACGCGACCTTTTCTTTCATTTGTTTGATGCACAGCTGCTCTTCTGGCTTATGATTTGTTTGGGTTTGGATCACGAGCTTGATGTTGACGTTCCTACATTGAAAATCTTTTTAGTATCACTCTCTCTCCACTCTTCTTAGGTATACTTGGGGCATCAGGGCTATTCATGGATTGATCGGTTCGGACGCGATTGGTGGAATATCTTTCGGTTGGAAAAAGGTGACGGGATTTAAAAGTTTGGTTCCCAATCTTGGGTCTTGTCTTTTGGCTCCAGGTCCTGCAATCAAGGATGTTACCATCGTATTTCCCCCTCACAAGCCGCCGTTGATCTGCATCTAAGTTAATCTGGTCATCAACTCGTCTCCAAATCTCCACCCCCATCCCCGGAAGTCGGGTGCGGGGTTTCAGGGGATAAATGGGGACAAGGTTGCATTGGAATTCGCCAGAACTCCAGATACTCCCTCAGCTAAGACGTTTGGAGATGGTAGTCCCGCGTCCCATGTCCGCCATGCCCCGGGCCGCCCCTGGTGAAGACGAAGCGATGGAACCGCATGGCAGCCAATTTAGCCTGATTCATACCGCGAGCGTCTTTCCTTCCGGGTGACCGGCTTCCCCAGCTCCCCGGTCGACGACCATGATCATGGTCGTGATCTGCAAACGGTCGGAACGGGTTCCTGCGTCTTGGGCTGGGGATAAATAGTCCCGAGGCCCAAACCCCCGGGCGAGCTCGAGATGGAGCGTCGACAGCAGTGTTCGTGATCTCGCTCTGCCCCTCGCCATGTCCAAGTCCGGATTCGGCCTTCGCCGCCTTCTCGGCCTCGCGCTGAGTGCCACCTGTGTCACGGTCGCGACATGCCACGACCACTGGGTCGACATCTGGGCGTCCATGCCACAACAGGTGGAGTTGTATAACCTGCCCAATGCCCCCTATGTAAGTACCCCTCATCTCGGTCACATGCCCCCTGAACCTGGGGGGGGGCAGGTCGAGGCAACACACAAGGTTGGAACCACTTACTCACCGCCTTCACAGAACGGTACCGACGGCGTCTTCCAAAACACCACCATCCGCCAGACCGTCTACCTCACGCAGGATGCCTCAACCATCCGGCTGCAGTTCAGCAACGCCCTCGGCGGCTCCGACCTGCCCATCACGGCCGCCACCATCGCCCTGCCTGTGGACGGCGCGGCCGGCTCGAGCGCGATCCGTCCCGACACCCTCCAGCACATCACCTTCTCAGGCCAGAGCTCCACGCAGATCCCCAACGGCGCCCTCGTCGTGTCGGACCCCGTCCGCTTCAAGGTCAAGGCCCAGACCAGCGTCACCATCACCGTCTACCTGGCGGCCGGGCAGACAGGGCACGCCATCACCGGCCACCCGGGCAGCCGCACCGCGTCGTGGCTCACCCAAGGCAACCTCGTCTCGGCCGCAGACGTCACCACCGACACGACGCAGCGCATCGACAAGTGGTTCCTGGCGTCGGCCATCCAAGGCTGGCTCCCGGCGCACCACGTGGCGCTGGCCGTGGTCGGCGACAGCATCACCGACGGGCGCGGGTCCACCACCAACGGCAACGACCGCTGGCCGGACCAGCTCGTGCGCCGGCTCCAAGCCAACCCGCTCTTCCGCGCCGTGTCCGTCATGAACATGGCCGCGGGCGGCAACCGCATCCTGGCCGACAGCCTGGGCCCCAACGCGCTCGGCCGCGTCGAGCGCGACGTGCTGGCGCACCCCGGTGTGCGGTACGCGCTCGTGTACGAAGGCGTCAACGACCTGGGCACGATCGCGGACAACGCCGACGCCGCGACGCACCGCGCCGTCGGCGACCGCGTCATCCAGGCCTACGACCAGATGATCACGCGCCTGCATGCCGCCGGCATCGCCGTGTTTGGTGGTACTATCACGCCGATGACGGGGCCAGGTCAGACGTACGGGACGCCCCTGCGGGAGACGCAGCGGCAGCGGTTGAACCAGTGGATCCGGACCAGCGGCCGGTTCGATGCCGTGGTGGATTTCGACGCCGTGGTGCGCGACCGCAAGAACGGGACCATGCTGGCCAAGGAGTATGATTCGGGCGATTATCTGCACCTGAACCCGGCCGGGTACAAGGCCATGGCCGAGGCGGTGGATCTCAAGTTGTTGGTGAAGTATGCGCTCGGGGTGCATTCCATGGTGTAAGTTGTTGTTGTGTGGGGGCTGGGGGGAGCAACGGGGAGAGAACGAGTAAATAAATAGGACTCGTCAATAAAGGGACTTGTAATAACAAGGCAAACAAACCCTGTGGGCTTAAGAGTGAGACCCAAACGTGTGCGAGCCTCTGAAGCAGCGGTGAAGTAAATGTAGGGCTGGCGAAGCCGGGGTTGTTGCCCTTGCATGGAGCCCTAAAAAGTCGCGGCCCAACACACACATACATCGAGAGCTTCTTGGGAGACACCCAGCGAGGCATTGCATTGGTTGAAGGAACAGAGAGATCATCAGACGATCAAATTAGGCGGGCAAAAAACAAAGCAGTGCTCCCTGCCCAATAATAATAGACGCGGAAGTGGTATCAAGCCCGAGGCCCTATCTCGACGTGGTCTTATATAACTCCTCGAGGGAAAAAGCACTTCCGTACACGTCACGACCTGTCTCCTACTCTACCCAGTCCGAGCCCAGTCCGAGCCCAATCCGAGCGGCATCCTTTACATCCACAACCGAGCAGTGCCGTCAGCACCGGCGCTAACGCACCATGGTTCGCGTGGGTGCCAATCAATGTCCAACACACCAAGCTTGTTGACAACCTTGTGGCCCTTGAGCATCTTGACCGGGACGATGGTCGGGTTCTCCAACTGGTCGTTCGGAACCTTTCCATGGAAGATCTGCAGTGTGCCATCGTCACTGGCGTCTGCGAAAAGTGGAAGTCCGCCCTTGTGGTACCGGACTTGGCGAATGGCCTCCCCGTGGAACCTCATCGTCTTGTACGGCCTGTTCGACAGGTCCAGGTCATGCCAAAGCAGACGCTTGTCGTAGCTACCGACGATCAGGTTGTCACCGCCAGGGTGGATGTCGAATGAAGAGATCCTGGAAGACGTCAGTGACACACATTCTACAGTTCTCAAGTGCGCAGGAGACTTCATAAACGTACCACTTTGCGCCAGGCTGGACAATCTTGACCAGCTCGAGTTTCTGGAGGTCATAGCACCTGATTGTGCGCTGAGTGGCCACGAAGAACAGCGGCCTAAGAGGATGGAACGCCGCTGTCTGTGCGAGGCCAGACAGTTTCCGGAAGGGTATCTGAGTCATGTGTTTTGAGAGCGTGTGGATGGCCACGGAGCTGCGCTGCCCAGTAGGCGAGACGGTCGCAAAATGGTCGCCTTTCCTGTGCCAGTTGATAACCTTGACTGTTGACCTGACGGTAATCCTAATCAAGACACCCTCGTCTTCGAGCTTCGTGCCTGGCCGGGCCCACTTCGCCGATGGCTCCTTGCCAGCCGGGAGAGGTTGCTGCTGCCCGTTTGTCGCGTAACCGAACCCAGCCGCTAGAATGTCTCTGCTGGCCTGGTCAAGAACCGGAGTCACGCTAGCATGCGTGGGAACCATCAGGAAGACGTCTTCGCCCGTAGCTGCAGACAGGATGAAGGAGTCCTTGGAAGGTCTCCACCGGACTGCGTTTACAGGCTCGTCGGTACTGAGTCTGACAGACCAGACTTGCCGGCCCGTTAGCAGTTCCCAGACTCTCACAGTGCCGTCGTCACCTCCGGTAGCAAGCGCAACACCAGTCTATACACGCGGTCAGCGCCGGGTCAAGTCGAACTCCAAACTGGACTGAATGGGGGACACTTACCGGATCAACTGAAACGCTTCTTACTCTACCCTCATGGCCCCGGAAAATCGTCTGGACGACAGTGGGGAAGGGCTTGAGCTCAGAAGGCGATGGCAGTTTTGGAAGCAACGAATTAGGGTCAATGTTGAGTCTGTTTTTCCGTATACGAGGCGCCAGATAGAGGTCCTGTTGTTCCGGAAGTCAGTCGGGTGAAGTCGCAGCAGTATCGTCAGTCCTCCACATACCATGCACCGCTCGAACCGCTCCTTGACCAAGCTACCCCAAGCAGGGACTTTCCGCAAAGCATTGTACTTTTGAGGAAGGTACTCCTTCTCTCGGTCTTCTTCATCCGCCTTTTCCCATTCCTCTCGCTCCTCGTTGGACCTAGAGCAGGTATTAGCGATGCGGCCGGCCGGTACAAGACGAAGGTTTGAGTGGACATACGGTAGGTATTCCGCTGGAGGATTGTAACTCATGTCGTAACCAGGAGGCGGGAGCTTAGGGGCGGGGATATGCATCGGGTTCGGTGCCTGGGCTTCCTCGTTTTGCCAGAGGTCGAAGTGCACCTCGTCCTCCTCTTGCTCTTCCCTCTCACGTTCCTCAAGCGGTTTATACGGCAGAATCCTGCCTTCGCGAATGGCGCGGACCAACTTCATGACCTGCTTGGCCTCGTTCTTGGAAGGGAGGAAGCGGCGCTTGGGCTCAGGGGCACTGCTGAGGGCTGCTCACACAGTCAGCAAACGGGTCTCAAGAATGGTCTAGGAGGGACTTGGTATTGTACTCACGCATTTTCTCCTCGATGGACGTGAAGTATTCGACGGTATCGGGGTATGGGTCCTGGATGTCATTCGGCAGAAGACCCATCTGGACCCGGCGAACGAGCTCCAGCTCTTCTTCGCTAGACTTTGGTCAGCATGCGCCTGGTGCATACATACGGTTCGAGTTATGTGCAACGTACGTGAGGTTGAGCGGATTGCCCGTATTCACATCCGTAAGCCCCGTCCACCCCTTGGGCACTTCGATGCTGTCGAGGAGACTCTGCAGCGCATCGCCGGTCGCCGGACGCATGATCTTCTTGCCATTGATGTCGTAGCCGATGTGAGGGTAGCTGGAGAGGGAAGAGTGTTAGCATGGCAACCAATGGAATGCGTTGCCATAAACACCTACCTGTCGTAGAAGGTCAAGGGAATGTCGCCTATCGTGTTGATCGGACCTTGGGCGTCGGAGTCGTCGGAGTCGTAAACAGGATCAATCTCACTACCATGACGGCGTCAGTATCAAGGCGGAAATAAACCGACATGGCCACGCTAGGTAACGCACTCGTAGACATATCGTTCCCCCCCATTGGCATCCTTTTCAACCCTGTAGTTCTTTTCCTCGCCGTCATCCTCTTTCCGCTTGGGGTCGACGCCAGGCTCCGTGATTTCGAGTTCTTGTTGCTGCTTGACGAGCCTGTTTATTGCCTCCTCGTCATCAACATCCGAGGGGATGTCGTCGCTTAGGATGTCATCCTCGTCCTCCTCTTCCTCGCTTCCACCACTCCCCTCGCCCTCGCTCTCGCTCTCGTCGACGTCCCCTTCCCCGTCGGATGGAATGTAGTCCTCTTCGTCCTCGCTTTGCGACAAAATGCCTTCGAACAGGCCATTGGCGAGCTCATCGTCGGACTCGGGGTCCGGCTCTCTCGACTTGCGCTTCTTTTCCGTAATTTTTGACCCCATTGTGCCGGCTGACTTAGTATGTCGTTCGTCTGCGGGAGCAGCACTGCAGCAGAGCATCCGAAATATTCCTGGCTCTGGCTCTGGCCCAAGCGTGGGACTTTTTTTTCTGCCAGTTTTAACCACTTTTTGGCGGGGAGCTTTGTTTCACCGCCTGCGCTAGTGGAAGAATGCACACCACTGCTTCGGCTGCGTTCGTTGCGACGTTACCCCACCTGCCTGTTACACGGTATGACGGTTCTGGCCACCTGAGCCGCCATACTTGGCACCTCAGTATTTTCGAGTCTGTACAGAATACTGAAGTATTATACTGTGTATTGAGCAAGTATCTTGAGCAAGTTTCCGTTGCCATCGCTCAGTGAATGCTAACTGCGATGGGAACCAACAAGGCAAGGGCTTCACAAGTGGTGGGGAGAAAACGCATGCACCACTGTCCGTCTCATGGTGCTTGGTACCTACTGAATGAAGGGATGACCGTGCATGCATGCGAATGTAAGTACCTTGATGGACAAAGTAGGGTAATCCACCGACGTGGTGGTTCATCGAAGAAACCCTCACGCAAAGCACGCTTTGTAATACAGTTTTCAATCAACAGGCAATGGGCGTAATAATGAACCGAAGCAGCAATTGCCATTCTGCCGTACTTCCCCACATGCAAAGTGCATACGTTCCAGGTGGCTGCCTGATATCGTTCTAGGTACCTGGTATCCAGGACCTCTGACCGTGGTGAAAGAAGACTAAATTACCCCGGCGTAAAGTCCGCGCGTCCCCCACTTTCCCCGGCCTGATCCTCCTCCTCCGTTAGTAATCCTTCATCGCGACCAGTCAACCAAACAAAGCAAACACCGGGAACCAACACTAGAGCTGGCAAACACTATCGTTTCCCCCCGCCGCATCAGCTCCATAACGAGAACGACGGAAAGCGACCCGTCGACAACCACACGGACGATTGCGGGACCTCTCTGACCGCGCAAAGATGGAGACGGGCGGGAAGAAGACTTCGGAGCAGGCCAAGCGCCGGGCTTGCGACGAGTGCCGTACGGAACCCAATAACCCTGTCGACGACTCGACCGTTTCCCTCTCTAACAGACTTACAGGAGGCAGAAAAATAGCCTGTTCCAAGGAAGTCGATGGATGCGCCCGATGCAAGCGCGAGGGCATCAAATGCGTTTACTCGGCCCAGAAGCGTATGGGCAGGCCAAGGAAGCATCGCCATATCGAAGGAGCCGAGTCCCAGATCGCAGCGCCAGTGCCGACCGAAACACCGAAGGAGGAAACTCCGCCGCTCATTATGCCAGATTTCGAATTCGACAGCACCATCGGCATGGACCTAGACCTTTCCTTCCTCGACATGAACAACATGGACATGAACTTTCTCGAGCTGGTCGATCCCAATTCCGAGGTACTACCCGGGCCAACTCAGATTGGTGAAGACCAAAAGCCTATCGAATACGGGAAATCGCCGCTGCCGGGGCCAGCCCCAAAATCCAATGCTTTCTGGCCCATGAGCAGCGGCATCCGCGACATCAACTTCGACGAGCCCCTCAGCCGCGACCCACACCTAGGACCCGAGATCACCCCCGAGGAGGTCGCCCATATCATGTCCGCCGAGCTCGCCGAGCCTGCCGAGACCCTGCCCAGTCTCTCCCCGCCATCCTCGAGCTCACCAAGCACGTACGCCTCGCCCCCAGAGTTGGACCACCTCAAGCCATGCGGCTGCCTCTCGGCGCTCTACCTCGCCCTCGACTCCCTCCAAACTCTGCCCAAAGAAGTCTGCCACGCCATGCGGATCGCCCGCACGGCCTCCAAGACGGCCCACGACACGATTCTCTGCCCAGCCTGCGGCGACCCCCCGCTCGAGCCCACCGCTAAACCGCAGATCCAATCCTTCCAGAGCGTGATGATGCTGGGCGCGCTCCTCCCCTCGCTATCCAACGCGTACATGCGCATCCTGACCATGGTCGACACCGAGGCGGCGGCGGCGGACGCGGAGCGGCGCAAGATCCTTTTCCGACTGAGCAGCTACGGCGGGCTGTGGGGTTGGGTGGCCAAGATGGATCCCTCCAAGTGCGGCGCGGCCGAGCGGCTCGAGGGCGCCGAGCTGGAGCCGATCCTCTGGCGGCTGACGGTGCGCGCGCTGCTCAAGATGGACGTGTACGGCATCAACGAGCTGACGCCGGGCGTCGACGGCGACGAGAGCGCGCAGCAGCCCGGGCTGAAGGACATCATCAACATGATGGAGGAGCGGTCGCGCCGGAGGCACGAGCAGTTTGATGCCATGGTGGCGTCGGGGGCCGTGTTCAAGACCTCGTGCGATTATGTCCCGCTTTCGTCGACAACCGACAAGCCGACGTGCTTGAGAATTATCGATATCGCCAAACGGTCGATGGACGATTTGGTGATTCCGTGAGCGCAAGTGCAGCCCTCTCTGCTACACAACATGATAACCACTCTCGCTGAGGCTCTGCGTGGCCGGCCGGCCGCTCTTTCGACCTCAGGGGCGGCTGCTTCGAGTCAACGTACGAAGGGAAAGGCAGGTCTCGCGTCCCATCTCGTCCACAAAGCCGAGCGGACGAGCGAGACGGGTACAGCGCCGCGCCACGGCGTTCAACAGTCTGGATGGACCCCATAGAATGGTGGATTTCCCAAATGACGAATACCAATTTGCCGAGCGGCGGCAAGACCATGCAGCGGTTGTGGTTTAAGATACCAGGACCCGCTCTGATCACTTAGGCCGAGAGAAAAAGGCCAGAGGACAGGAGCGGGATGACAGGACAGTCGTGGACAGCTCTCACCTCTTCCATTGGAACAAACTCTGTACAACACGGACTAGGAATTGAGCGGTGGGACTCGGTTGGGGTTGTTTGTGGCCATAGTTTGTATATAAGCAACAGGAACCAAACGCCTTTTCAAGCATCATATGCTGAACCTGCAAAGACCATAGGAACAATAATACACCACTCATACTCCCATGACCCTAAACCTCCCGCTGCTCATTGCGTTGTCGACTTTTCTACATCCTCAAAAATGGATTTAGAGTGAAATGATAGATAGCCAGACCGAGGCCCCCCCCCCTTTCCACAACCACCTCCCACCTTGGTCGGCAACAAGCCCGTTTCCAGCTCATCCTCATCAGACTGCGGTCCCGGGCTCGAAACCGGCCTTATTTGTCCTTTTCTTTGCGCGTTTGACGTTTCATGAATTCATGTTCGCACGCAGTAACCAAAAAGAAATGGGCTTAGTAGACCTTCTTCTTCTCGTCGATGCTGAACTGGCCCGGGCCGCTGTTGACGAGCAGTAGGAGACCGCCGACAATGGACAGGATCTGGAAGAAGTCGTACTTGGCAAAGTCCTTGTGGGGGTGGTGCTCATGTAGCTGCAAGGAAAGGGGAAAAAAAGGGTCAGTAAACTGGCTCTTCGAGGGATATATAGAGGCAATACTCACAGTCCAAAAGTTGTTCACCAGAATGTTGAAGACGCTCAGAATCACCACCAACAGGGTAGCGCTGAACTTGGCCTTGAAGCCGACCACGACCATGACGCAGGCCATCAGGCCAATCAGCGACACGGTGACGCGCCAGATGGACCACTTGCCGCTAAAGACGAAGCCCACAAACAAAAAGATGAGCAGCACGCGGCCGGCCAGCTGGAAGTACATCTTGCGGTCCTTCTCCTCGAGCTGGGGGAGGCCGGCAAAGGCCTTGGTCTTGCGCACCCACGAGTCGGACAGCACCATCAGCAGGCCGCCCATGACGGACAGGTTGCGCAGGAAGAAGTTGAGGTCGAAGATGAGCCCGTAGCCGAGCGCCTGGGTGATGACGACGGCGATCAGCCCGCCCACGGCCCGCTCCGAGTGCTTGCGCACAATGACCATGGTCGAGCAAATCACCATGGCGATGACGTTGAGGATCAAAAAGAGGTGCGTGAGGCCCGTGGGGACTGGGGGGACACGATAATGGTTAGGATTGGCCTTGCTAGGATTTGGGTAGACGAGGAGTTCTTTTGGGGGCGCACATACTGTGGCGGTAGTCGTGCAGGTACAGAATCTGGTCGTTCCATTGTGTTATTATTCTGAGCGCGTCCTCGATGAAGGTCACGACGATCAGGAAGCGGCCGATGGCGGGTAGGTAGCTGTGCGACACAACACACATAACATGTCAGCGGAGGGATCCGGACTCGGTCGGGGTTTTGAGCTTTCACTCTGGAGGATACGCACGGCTTGATCGGCTCGCTCATTGTGTCCAGCAGGTCCTCGATCTTGCTCGTCTGCTGCCGGATCGCATCCAGCGGGCTCTGGTCTGCCTTGTCCTCGGAGGGACCTCCAAAGGGACTCGGGGCAGCCATGCCGTAGCTGCTGCCCGGTCCTCGCATCTGCGCCATTGTTCTGGTCGGCGGTGTGGAATCGGGGCGATGGACGGGAGGGTAATCGAGAGTTGGCAGTCCGGCTGGCGCAATTGACTTGTTGGAATGGTGATGAAAAAGGGAGAAGAGGGTCGGGGGGCGGCGCGGAGAGAACGGAGTCGAGGGGTTGGTCGGGCCAGGGGTTGCGAAACGGCGACGGCAGCACAAGACGAGGCCGAGCTAGGTCGAGAAAAGGAGGAAAACCGAAAAGAGCCCCCAGACAACAGGCAAGCTCAGCAAGCTGGACAACGACTTGAAACTTGAAATCGCCGGCGAGTGAAGTTGTTGGGCTGGAAGGAAAGAGGACGACGGGCCGTTTCGCTGCACACCTGGGAATTTGAGGTTGCTGAGCTCAGACGGACCATGGTTGGTGGTAGGCGGCATATCTACAACTGTGTCCTTAACACCGCCCGCAACCCACCGGCGCCGCAACCAAGCAGGGCTAGGCGATCGCCGCGGGCAGGTGGGGCGGTACTGCACGCTTGCAGGTACTCGGGCCTGTATGGTGCAGCAAGCTGGAAGTGGGGTAGTCTACTAACGAAGCTACTTATCAGAAGCCTCGGAAGCACGAACCTCGAGCGACGGAACACCAGAGCTCATCCCTACACTGGATTCAGTAACCCGGGATGAATGAAAGAGCCGGCCGGATCTCCTCCCTTGTCCCATGACAACTCTAATCGGCTGCGGACTCGGGTTCCGAGTTCCGTTTCAACTCGACACAGGCATTCATTTATCGGAATACCCTTTGACCGACCATCCTGCGCTATGCTGACGAGGACACGAATGCCATTATAAAATATAGAGGCTAATAATGGTGGCAAGCTTTGACCGTGGATGAAGAACTGGTGAAATGGGATCTGCGGGGTCTAGAGATCGATCCTCCAGACATTGGAGATGGCACGCACTTCTTTTAATTTCCCTTCCGTGCTGCTTTCTTTTCTCTGTCTCTCGCTTCTTTCTTTGTTTTACTCGCTCCATCTTTTTCTCTTCTTTTCTTCAAATTCGGCTCGACCGGTTACCATCAGAGCTCTCCTCGGTTGTTTCTTACATCAAGACGCCCAAGTGTGCACCGACGGGGTCTTCCAAATGGACACTTGAATAAGTCCCTTTCTTTGATAGATGCTCCAGCCAAGGACGAGGAAATATTCAGCAAACCGCCCCGCCGCATGACAAGGTCAGATTCGGCGACCATGCTCCGGAACTCGGCTTACACAGTAGAAAGGACAAGATGGTATTGATAACTAGTACTCCCAAAAGCCACCAACCCTATAATTAGACGTGCATATAACGGTCCCAAAAGAAGCTAGCCGCGGTGCCCAAGCAACCTCCCTCTTGTCGATGCCCTGCTCAGCTCATTGCTCTCAGGCTTGCCCCGTGTCTGAAACCATCCGCACAAAAAGCAAACAAGGGGAAACCGCTCGCTACCGTTTTCTAAACGCCGTACTGAATACCCGGAAACCTTCTCGAATTCATAAGACGCGGTGGCCAGAGCTCAGCATATAGCGGCGCCCAAGTACCGCTGAATCAAAAGACGAGTGCTGAATATCGAACCATAACAACCAACTAACTTGACGGCCCGGCCTTATGGCTTCGCGCCATGCCGGTACTGCCCCTCCTGCCCCGGCGTCCCCCATAACTCACTGCCCTGATACCCCGGCGGCGGCGACTGCGTCGACACGGGGGCGTCCCCCGTCGGCAACTCAACTGGCGGCGGCTGGATGAACGGCGTGTACTGATCCGCCCTGGGCGAAGAGTGCGGCGACCTAGGATAGCAACTTTTCGTCAGAACCATATACCATACCACTCACTCACACATGATTTCATAACCAAGATAAAGGAGACTCACCCATAAACCCCTTCACCACCATGCCCGCCATGCCCATACCCATACCCATGTTGCCCCCCCGCCCCGGGCACCGCCGCAGCAGCACCAGCAGCAGCACCTGCACCAGCAAACCCATAAGGCGGCAGTCCCGGCGACGGGCTCGTCCCAGGATAATACCCATGCATCGAGTTCCTGTACGTCCCATCTCCCCCAAACGCCGCCGCCGACGCCTGGCCAGGACTCTTGGGGTTGTTCCCCCCATTCGCATAATACCCCTCCACCATATCAGGCGACCCGGGCGCCCCCGCCCCCGGCCCCACCCCCGCGACTCCTCCCGCACCACCACCACCACCACCACCACCACCGGCAGCAGCAGCAGAGGTAGTAGTAGTAGGCAGCCCCGACTTGCGGTACGCCTTATCAAACCCACCCCGGCGACCGCACAGGTACACGAGCGCGGCGCCCAGGATGATGACGGCAGCGGCGCCGATGACGATGCCCGCGATGGCGCCGCCGCTGAGACCGCCTCCGCCTCCGCCACCGCCACCGCCACCGTTGCCGTTGCCAGGGTCGGTGGGCCCGTCGCCGCTGCCCGGGTTGGGTTTAGGGATGGGGGTTTCCGAGGGGAACTGGTCGCCGGGAGCGAGCTGGTAGGTCACCTTGTCGGCGTAGTCTTGCTGGGCGGCGAGCGATTGCGTCTTGTTGGGGTTGATGACGCCGATCATGTGGTAGTCGACGCAGGAGTGGGGGGCGGCGCAGTAGAAGAATAAGGGTTCCGTGTCGTTGACGCGGACTTCGTAATGTGGAGGCTATTTATTGGGGAGGAGGAGGAGGAGGTTAGTCGAATGTTACATGAGATGGACGGATGGATGGCTTGGCTGGGTGAGATGAGATCCTTACGTCGTTAGACACCACCTGGGGCGTGAAGGTGCCCGAGTCGAAGCCCGGCTTGTTGATGTTGGCCAACTCGTATGGGATACATGGCCATTTGAACTCGGCACGGGCAACGCGATGGTTGCTAGGGTAGAAGTTGAACCCTGAGATGGTGTGAGTCGAGTTTCACTGACTAACAAACGAAACGAAACCAGGCGAGAGAGACTCACGAATAATGTCGCCGACCTTGGCCGTAGCCGTGTTTGGCGTGAAGACATGCCCGTTCTGTAGAACGTATTAGTTATTGTTTGTGAGTCGATATCTGCTGGCTCTCATACCGCGCCGACTGCTATGGTCACTGTTGCTGGCCCGGACGAGCCGCCGGAGGTTGTCTTTGAGCCGGAAGACTCCACGGTTGTTGGGCTCGGTTCGCCTGCGCGTTCCTGAGCTACCGCTGTGACTGCGAGAGCCGCGAACACGGCGAGTCTTTGCAAGGTGAGCATGGCTGCGGTGTTATTCAACCACGAGGGCGATATGGTTTGAGGAGGTCGAGTGCCAGAACGCAGCCAACAGCAACAGGAACAGGACGAGAACAAAGGTGGCGCGAGGCTCCTCGCTCTAATAAGCCCAAGCCTGGGAGCCCTGCTTGCAGGGACCACAAAAGATGATGTTGGTGGCCCAGACAGGGGGCCGGATGGCTTGTTGGCTGTGAGATGTGCAGGCTGGGTGGGGAAACGCCGCTCGACTTGCTGCTTGGGGATGTTGGTTACATCAAGCTGACAGGAGCAGATGAAAAAGAACACCATATTAATATCAGAACTTGGGTAGTATGCATTTCTCTATGGTCAGAGTGGCGGCATCAAGAGTCTTGCAGCCCGGGCCGGACAAAGATCCCATGTCGAGAATCCAATGGCTCATCCATGTGAAGCATCCCGGACCTGTCGAACTCAACATGTTGACAAAGCGAGACAAAGGCTGCGAATATGGTGGCGCCATCCCGTCCTCGAGACACGAGGCAAACCAAACGAAGCAGGTTAGCGGCGGGTGGAGGCGGGTGCCTCCAAGGAACCTATGTACAGAGTCGGCAGTGCCCTCGACGGCGGACACTGTGCTGGTCCCCGAAGTTCTCGAACCCCGTCACGGATTCGGCTCGCTGTCCACACAATTTGACGCCAGCTACCGTGCTTCTCGCTTCCAGCCCGATGGGAATGAAGCCGGTACGGTACTCAGGCGGGATGCAACCATTGCAGCCTGAGACCAGACGCCGCTCGGCGGTGCGCGCAAGAGGATGCCTAGGTTTCCAGCTCGCTCCACACTCTGCGACATGTCAGCAAAGTCGTGGGGGCTGAGGGAACAAGCCACGAGATCGCCGTCCCTCGAGATGTTGGCTGTGCCATCAGCATACCAAAGCCGATGGAGCTTGCTGTTGGTTGAAAGGGCTAAGGATGCGCCAAGACCACAGCAAGAAGCCTCCCTTGTTCCCTTTGCAGCATGCGATTGGCTGCCGGCGCTTGACAGCGCATCATGATCGTCCCGAAGCCAGCCAAGAATCGCCGTTTTTTCAGAGGGAATGCCGACGGATTGTGTTCTTGGTGGTACACCAGGTTGCAAAGTTGAAAGAACCTCAACAGGGAGAAAGAGAGGTTCGTCGCAGATGCGATGTCTGGCACTCAAGGACCGCGGCCTTGACAGCTGAGAGCCGCACCTCACCGACAAGTGATCATCCCGACACGGGGTGGGATTAGTTACCTTAGTCTTTTCGGGTCCACGGGTCCCGCGAGCTGGTTACCCGTCGTCGGGCCGAATGACATGAAGCTGTCAACATCCCGATTCATACGTCCCGCAACTGCTTCGAGGCTCCGAGCGCCCCCCAAACAACGTTGTGCTGGGTGGTGTGAGGAAGCCGGGAGCCGCCCTGTGCATCGGAAGAGAACTGCGGGTGAACAGAATCGGCGACCGCCCATTCCGTTTCGCGAAGTTTGCAAACTAAAAAGTGCCGAGACCGCCAGCCTGCTTGTGGCTGGTGACTGGTGGGTACATACAGAAGCAGGAAGGATGAGAATCCTCAAGGCTCTCGTGTCGGCTAGCGGTCCGATTAGCGCTGAGGTCAGACGCGCTAGGGTCAGTCTATTGCCCAACAATTTCATAAAAGTTCGGGGGTATAAACCAGGGTATAAATAAAATAGCACGCCAAACTCCACGCCGCCTTTTCGATTCGAACAATTATTGGGTTTTCGCCTTGTCCTTCTTCCCGAACCACGACCTGGGCAGGATTTCACTCTGCACGACCAATCTCCCAACACACCAGAGATAGCAGAGGGAGAATCCGGCAGCGCCGATGCCAACGTTGGCGACCACCCACAAGTCCGGCTTGTCTGGAGGCGGCCGGACGGATTGCGCTAGGACGTGCCACAACGCCATTGCCAGATAAAACGCGCCGTGGATGAATGCTGTGACCCACTGGCTCCAAGTGTTTCCGCCTTCATGGAAGTAGACGCCCAGGGAAGTTGGCGGCAGGCCCAGGAGATAAGCCCACAGAAGGGTAAGCACCGTATATGGCATGGCCAGGTCCACCCGTTGCAACAAGGGGAACATTGTCCAGCAGCCGAGAATGTTGGCAAACCCGACCCAAGTGCGATTGTTTTTGTTCAGCCCGTGGCTCCCTGCCAGTAGCAGCGTCATTGGCATCAATGGGAGGAGCACGCTCTTTTCGTGAACCTGATAGCTGAACAGGAAGAAGCCCCATGCCGTCGATGCGAACGCCAGGGGCAACAGTTCCCTTCTTGGCCGGAAGAAAAGAACGAGATTAGGAGGGATGATCGAGGCCAGCGTCGCGAGTAACGCACCGCGCTGCAACAACTCGGCTGGGTATTTGTTGATCTTGACGAGCACGTTCAAGGCGCACCAAAAGTTGGCAACCTTGTCCTCAAATAGGCCGCGAGCGAAAGGGAAGATGCGGTGAACCATCTGGACCAACTGCTCAACCACCGGGTAGTAGAAGGCCTCCGTGTCCAGGTAATCGGCAAGCCCTTGGAACAGCGGCAACGGCGGGCGAGGGCCGTCAATATCCGGACGTGAGTCAATTCCGCTCTTCAGGTCCGAGAGGGTGCCGATAACAAACGGCAGAATCAAGATGACGAAGGACACGGCCGTAACTGCTGCGATGGCAATGAGGCGCGGGAGGTTGATCCGCGGAAACACGCAGCTTCCGAGAAGGTAGGCGAATACCGAGAAAGCGTAGTACAGAGCCATCTGCTTGAACCCGAGGGCCGCCACGAAGAAGACGGCGGCCCAGAGATTGCGGCCGGCGAGCATGCTGGACATGCTGGCCACCACGAGCCCAAGCATCACCGTGTTGTACTGAAAGTGCACGTGGTCGATCAGGATCGTGGCGGGCTGCATCAGGATGGCGACGAGGGCGACAGACGCGGACCAGTTTGCGACGCCGCTGAGCCTGCTGTAGCGTCGGACGAAGACGACGACGGCGGGCACGTAGATCAGATATTCCGACACGATCACGGTGGCCCTCATAAAGACCTTGAGCGTCGGGTCGTGCGAGCCGCGGGACGAGAACAGGGCGAACCACGACGGGTCGATGAGCGAGCCGATCTTGCCGCAGAGCCAGCTGTGGTAGGCCGTTAGGGGAGGGTAGTCGAGGCCCCACCATTGAAGGTCGTGGAAGTACCACTGCGAGATGGGAAGCTGTGTCGTGATCTCCATCCAGTGTCTCTGCGCCTCGTAATCGCCGAATATTGGCGGTTTCTCGAAGCCTGCACAGGGACGGACGGTCAGTGTTGATCTCGCTAGAACGAACCTCCAGGGAACAATCGCACCAGAGTAGCCCCAGAGTCCAGCAGCCCACCGAAAGAGTCCAACAGCCATCAATATCAGCGGCAGCAGCTCCCACTGCGACACGGTGCCCCTGGCTGGCCAGAGGAAGGCGGCGAGGGGAAATGCCGGCGTGCGAGCCATCGTCTCGACGGTGCTGACATTGCTGAGGCTGCTCGTCGCATAGCCGGCCTGCTTGGGCTTTCGCCTTGGCTTGTGGGGAGAAGGCGAGGACCGGGCCATTGTCAGCGAGGATGTAGCTGGGGTCGGAAAAGCCGCATTGATGAATGCTGAGAGAAGGGGAGAGTTGATGTCGACGTCTCCCGAAATTCGGATTGTGGAACTTTCAATCTGGCTCGGACAGGGATTTAGGGATTCATGTCCCAATGGATCCCATGTGGGGAGCTCCAAAAAAGAGACAGGGGGGGTGCTTCTGTTAGGCTTTAGCGTCGTTCAGCTCAGGTAACCCCCGAGAGTACCCTACTCGGTCGGGCTACATAAACGCCAAACCTACGAGTCTCCGCCTCTTCGGTTGGGATGCCAAGTCCCCCAGAACCATCAACTCCCCCAGAATTTCTGGGACTTGGCTTACCATACAATTTGCTGGCAAATCAAAGTCTCCATGTTTTTCTAAAAAAGTGGGCACTTGCAGAAAAATGGGAAGACTTCGATTTTGGTGCGTTTTGCTAGTAAAGCTAAGTCCCAAAATTTCTGGGGGAGTTGATGGTCCTGGGGGACTTGGCATCCCAACCGAAGAGGCGGAGACTCGTAGGTTTGGCGTTTATGTAGCCCGACCGAGTACCGCAGCGGACCGGCAGCAGCTGGCGGGTGCTGTGATGTCACCCTCTTGGCACTGGGGGGTTCAGTTGATGCCCCTCATCGACAAGTCGAAGCTTGTCCAAACTCTCGAGTCCCAGACATCTCAATTGACAGCTTCAAATCAAGAAGAGGTCGAGGGGCACTCGGTCCTTGTTATCTTAGACAACCCAGTTCGCATTCAAAATCTAAATAATGCCGTACCCCTTCGTTCTCCCCACGAC
This sequence comes from Chaetomidium leptoderma, assembly GCA_033296705.1. Classification (NCBI taxonomy): domain Eukaryota; kingdom Fungi; phylum Ascomycota; class Sordariomycetes; order Sordariales; family Chaetomiaceae; genus Chaetomidium; species Chaetomidium leptoderma. The sequence goes on along the minus strand of MU857014.1, from coordinate 41,043 downwards.
CTCGTCCTTCTCCTTCTCGTCGAGCTTCACCTCGGAATCACACCCCTCGCTGCCCCTCCAAGCGAGCACCCACCGCGGTGTCGTCCGTGATACCCTTAAGAAGCACAAACGACTTCCCCCGGCGTCTCAAGCACCCTCCCTCTCCACCGTCACCTCCGCCCTCCAAACCTACCTTCCCTACCTCTTCGCCCTCGACGCCGGCCTCTCCAAAAGGACAATCCACGACGAAGAGATCTCGGTCACCGTCAAGACGGCGCCCCAAATAGAATGGCGCCCGACCCTCTCCAGTAACCTCCTCCCCGGCCGCGAGCCGCCGCGAGTCAAGATCCACTCCCTCGAACACGAGCTCTTCTTCGCCCTCTCCACCCTCGCCAACACGCACACTCTCCAATCCCGTGCCGCCCTCCAACCCCTCTACCTCACCACCACCGCCCCCGTCGGCACCGCCCAGCGCCAAACCGCCATCACCACCGCAAACCGCCACCTGCTCGACGCAGCCTCGATATACGACTACCTCTCCACACGCGCCGCCGAATCCCCATCCCCCACAACACCATACCCCTCGGACATATCCCCCCCCACGCTCCGCGCCCAGCGCTCCCTCGCCCTCGCCGAGGCGACCCTCCTCGCCGTGCTCAAGGACGACCCCTACCCGGCCGCCGCCGCCCAGGCGCGCAACCCGCACGACACCGAGTGGATGTACAAGGCGCCCGACCTGCCCAAGGTGCGCGCCCACCTGTTTGCGCGCCTGTGCCTGGCCGCCGGGGAGCACGCTGCGCAGGCGGCCGCGCTGCTGGCTGCTGGCTCCGGCTCCGGCTCCGGCTCTGGGTCTGGCTCTGGGTCTGGCTCTTTGGGTTCGGGTTCGGGGAAAGTTGCCGAAGGGTTTGTGCGGTACGCCGAGGATCTGCGGCGGGCGAGCCGGGCGAGGGCGTGTCGGTTCTTTGGGATTGATGCCGAGTTGGGGGCTGAGACGGGGACGGCGATTGCGTGGTTGAGGGCCGGACTGGGGGAGTTGGGTTTCGAGCGGAAAGGGGAGGATCGGGGGAAAGCGGGGGGTGGAGGGATGAAGGGGTTGCGGAAGGAGTGGAGTGAGCGGAGGGAGGATAAGAAGGTGGAACGGGGGCTGGATTGGGGAGCGGATGGGGGTAAGCTGGAGGAGACGAGGGTGATTGAGATGCTGGAGGCGAAGTGGGTGAAACAGAATGACACGGTGAGTTGGTTGTCGTCCCTGGTGGTTCCTGTGCTTGACATTATTCGGTGTCTGATTGATCCCCCCTTAGATGCTTACACAACCGATACCTCCTGTCGGACCGCTGCTGGCTCAGATGCCATCCGGGCGTGAGATCCACACCATCAAGCCCTTCCAACCATCGCTATTAAGCGCCGAGGTGCTAGAGGCGATGCGGGCGCCGCCTGATAGATCAGACGAGTTTGCTAACTACCCGAGTTCGGACGAAGAGACCGCAGTAGACCCCTCATTAGGAGGGGCGTTTCCGGCGAGGTCAACAGAGTACCGGACGGGAACACCGGGATACTTTTGATGATATGATATAGAAAGGAGATACCCGACTATGTCTTTGCTCTATCATCGCCATATCGATTTGAATGGGCGAATGAAGCGAAGATCACTGAAACTTGAACCACGTACTATCACACAGACCAGAAGCCAGCGAAAGAATACCATTTTTCAGACCTTGACGCCCAAATGTGCTAATGACCATGAGCTAACTTGGAAATATGATACAACCCCTAAATACCCACTTTGAATCTACTCCTCATCCTCCTCATCATCCTCCTGGATGACGCGCCGCCGGCGACTCCTCGAGGTCTCGCCATGGGCCCCGCCATCCTCATCGCCCTCGGCATCCGCGTCAGGCTCGGCAGTCCGCTGCCGCTTCGGTCGCGGCGCCTCGTCCTCTTCGTCCTCGTCATCCAGAAGCTCCTCCTCATCCTCGTCGTCCTCCACCGCCTCGCTCTCTTCGCTGTCAACCAAGAATCCATCCTCCATGTCGTAATTGTCCGTACGGCGGCTGCCGCTTGGAAGGTCATCATCCGAGTCATATTCCGGACGACGGCGCTTCTGCTTGGCGCCGCCCGGCGCACCGCGCTTCCTCCCAGCGCCGGCGGCACCACGCCGTCCTTCCAGATCGCCGACAGAGAGCGCGCCGCCCTTGTACCGAGCCCCGGTGCCGTCTGCGCGGGCGGCTGCTGTCTCGCGGCGGCGCTGCAGCTTGTTGCGCTCCTTCTCCGCCAGCTCGGCCTGCCTCTTCTGAAGCTCCGGGTCCTCGTTCGTGACGATGATCATCTCGGAGCCGCGCTCCTTCTTGGAGCCCGCCAGTTCGGCCATCAGCCGCTCCAGCGCGTGGTCTTGCAGCTCCTTGTTGGGGCGCACCGTGTACTGCTCTGTGAGGTGGCCGACAATCAGCAGGGAGTTGGTCGTCAGGTGGGCGGCCGCCGCGTAGTAGTGCGCGTCCTGCACTTCTTGGTAGGGCTTGTTAAGCGGCGGTGCCAGGCGCTTGGACTGTATTTCGTAGTGCTCGTCGCCGATGGCGAGGGTAACGGAACCGTCGCTCCAGCGGTAGATGTTTGCGTTGCTCTGCATGCGGCCGGTCTTGGGGTCGCGGCGGCACATTATGGAGGGGATCGGGTTCTCGGAATCGGCGTTGACGAGGTCCCAGCTGCTTGGCTGCCATTCGTCGGGCTTGTATTCCATTGGCTTCAACTTGATGAAGTCTGGGACTCTGAGGGAATGTAACTGGATTGAGCTTGTGAGCAAGAGCCAAACGTGGAAGCCACCCGGTCGTTGCGACTTACGCCGCCTTCCTTGGAGCGCGGAGTGCGATGCCGATACAAGGGGACCTCTACGACAAGCTTCTCACGGAATTCGCGAGGCTCGTCGTCGTCGTCGTCGTGACGGCGCGCGTCCTGTTCATCGTCTTCCTTATCCGACGCAAGTTCCCGGTCGCTCACGGCGTTCTCAATCTCGGAAAGCGCGTCATCGCCGCCCTCGTCTCCGAAGAGATCGTCACCTCCCTCGTCGGGGAAATCGATGGGGTCTTCGGAGTCGGACATGTTGAATTTGGTCGTAGCGCGGGGCTGAATCTGGATTCTCGTGTGGGATGTGCGTGGGAATCAATTGGTGTTGTGGGAAAGTTGCAAGGTCTGCGAAATTCGGATCTCGCAACTCAAACGGGTGATGGAAAGCTGGCCGCGGTTCCTATTCAACAACGACGATCAATGCGCGATTCCCTGTGAAGGTGCTATTGTTCAATTGTTGTCCAATGAGATTAGATAACAGGATGGCACCCTGCTGAGTCAGCAGATAGTTCGCTCCTGCGGCCGCCCGCCGCGATAACGATAACGGGCAAGTGGCCTCGGTGGCGTTGAAACGGCGGGGATGCATCTCCTGCCCAAGGGTCAGGAGTCTGGAACCTGAACCAATTCAGTAAACAATTTCCTGACCACCCATTCAAACTCAACAGGAACGTCACGTTTTGGGCCTATTCCTAGCTTCCGTCCTCTAAGCTCAGGCCGCTTTTCATCCCTGGTTTTTTATTTTGCTCAACTCACAGCGGCAATGTCTAACCTCTTCTCTGGAATGTGAGTTTCGGTCTATGGTCCATCGCTTCCCCGCAACCCACCAACACACACACCGTGAGTGACACACCGTCCATGCCGGGCCGTCCCTCGAGCCGCCTCAACTCCACGGTGCACAAGAGTGAGGCAGCTCCTTCTCCATGTCCACCCCTAAGAGCCATGCTTCCAGTTGTCTTCCAGACAGGAGCAAGCGCTTCTTGTCTCTTTTCTTTTTGTTTTGCTTTGGATTCTCAGGGGACATCACTCGATGGTGTTGCTCTCAGGGTTAGTGACCCCTCGAGGCCCCCCGTGCTGTTTCACGCCGCAATTGGGACACAACCTAGAATAGCAAACCGCAGGGAGATCCACAAGTGTGTTTCAGTGCAGCCAGCACTGTGAGCATGCTTGATCAGACACGTGCCGAAGCCGGATTGCGGCTGGGATGAGACGGCTTGCATGGTCGCATTCAATAGATGTTGGGCCCTATTATTCACTGCACCTGACCCTCCCTTTTCATGACAGCTGACAAGCCAATACAGCAACGCCCGCTTCCGCGGCCAGAGAAGCCCCAACTCACCAGGCACAAGCTCTCCGAGCCTCGAGCAACAACAAGCACTCGCACTAGCACAGGCCCAGGCCCAGGCACAGACACAGGCGCAAGCACAAGCACAGGCACAGGCACCGGCGCTGGCGCAGGCACGGGCACAGGCGCAGGCACAAGCACAAGCACAAGGGGCAGCCCAGTCCCCTGTCAACCCTCCCCAAGGACCCCATAGAAGCCAGTCTTCTTCGTCAAATCTTGCAGCGAAGCTCCCACCGCTCCCCACCTCGCCATCACTTGCTGAGACCATCGGCATGGACCAGTCCAGTGGCTTGATGCCTTCGACCGAGGAGGTCCTGGCCTCATACCACCTCCCTCCTATGAAGCCTTTGTGGCTCAACGCCAACAATGCGAGACACATCGTTAAGGGTAACTTCCTGACGTTGAGCGCGAAGCCCAAGACGGTTGAGATGGGAGAGTGGGTTGCACACCAGGGTAAGCAGTTTTTCTTTTGACGGGTTACTGAGACACACGCGGCTGACCCGTTTGTTAGTTGTCGACCACTGGCGGATGTTGGTCACCTTCATCCGTTTGGTGCACGACAAGGAGGAAGACGGCTCTTCGATCTGCAACTCTAGGAGATGTTCCAAGATGTCAGCGGGAGGGTGAGTCTGCCCACCGATTCCTTTTTTCGGGCTGTTGATCCTAACCCGGCCAGTAATCACTCCTTTACCTGGCTGAACTCTCGATACCAGCCGGTCGAGATCCCGGCCTACGAGTATTTGACTCTCGTCCAGCGCTACATCGCGGGTAAGATTGACGATGGCGCCATTTTTCCTACAGACCCGGCCGGTGTCTCATATGCCGACAACCCGGCGTTCTGCACCCCAGTGCCTGAATCCGGCCAGGATTGGCTGGGCAAGCGGAGCGGGTTCCCCCAGAACTTCATGGAGACGTGCCAGACCATCTTCCGCCAGATGTTCCGGGTTTACGCGCATCTGTACTGGTCGCACTTTGACGACATGTTCAGCTTGAATCTTGAGAAGTCGATGAACAGCTGCTTCAGTCACTTCATCCTCACAGCAACCACGCTCAACCTGCTGAAGAAACCGGATCTCGAGCCGATGCAGCCCCTGATCGACCTCTGGGCGGCTCTCGGAACTTTCCCTCCAGGGTCCAAGGCTTTTGAGATTGCAAACCTCCCGGTCGGGCAACTGCTCGTCCAGAAGGCAGGGGGGCCACCGGCGAACTGATTGGGATGGTGTGAGCCAGATATGCATGGAGCCGAGGCAGGGACAGAGCAGGCGAAGCGGGAATTGCGTTGTGCCTCTTGACCGCCGCCAGGGACTCCTAGAAACCCATGAGACGTGGGGTTCTTCGGTGGCAAATTAGGTAGATACGAGCGTATACCCTATGGTGCATCATTTTAGATCACGCTCAGTTCCATGGTTGCTGTCGGCCGATGAGGGGCAAAGCATAGCGGTACATAATGCATCTCGAAGTTTACGGGTTTATTTTGTCATGGGCACCAACAGTTCGTAGCCAGGGACTGATGATCCTTCTGATGGATGGAAAAGCCGCCTATGCTGCGTTCTGGCCGGCCTACGCAGAAACCTCGCTGACCTTGTACTCCACAATAGTCGGCTTCCCAGGTTCGATAATGAACCGGCCAGACCCAACATACACCTTCTCCTCCAACACGGCTAGTTCCTTACTCCCTGCCTCGAATTCCACAACCGAGACTAAGTAGGTAGACACGTACCTCGTTAGCACAAATCACTCCTTCCTCACAACACCTAAAATAAGGAGTCAAGAAAACTCACAAGCCTCCCCAAACGCCGTCGTCCCCGCCCCCTCCTCGTCCCGCAATACCTGGCCCGCGGCGCCCGTCGTCGCGATCTTGCCCGTGTAGCTCATCCGCAGCAGCGCGCCCGTGGCCGTGTCGCGCGCCATGCTCTGCACGTCCAGCCGCACGTGCTGCCCGTCGCGCGCCAGCTTGATGTAGTCGGCGCCGTGCTCGATGGCCGCGTCCAGCTTGACGGCATAGCCCGGCTCCGACACGATGCTGCCCCCTTCCGGGGCGAAGGGGACGAAGGTTAGGGTTGGGGTGAGCGAGGCTGGGGGGTTGATTGCTACCTTTTGTTTTACAACAACAAAAAAAGGTGGGGGCGGTTAGTTTGTGGTGATTTCTAGGGGATCCCCCGGTCTGGGAATGAGGGCGAGACAGACGTACTCGGATGGTGAAGGCTGGGATGAGCTTGGGGAAGTCGGCCATGGTGATGTCGATGTGGATGCTGGGAGATACTATAAGGGGTACGGTGGATGTGATGAGTGTGACAAAGAGGGGAAGGTTATGACAGGTGTTTATGGTTTATATGGCGGTTGAAGTCAAACATTCACATGAGGGGAACCCTCGGCACTGACTAAGTGCTGTACTCCGCTGTCGCTCGCATGCCGGGATGGGGCCGGCTTGGTTAGTGGATGCATAGGTACATAGCATAGAAGCTCATGCTGGGTACCGTGGTACCCAATATGCGTGTTATGACCACCGGGTGGATTCTACGAGGGTGAGGGCGACACATTTAGGCCGAGTCCATCGCGTGGGCGCCGTGGAGAGTCGAGAACCAGAGCCAACTTCTGTTATTTGACACTTAACTAGAGAGCATTGGACTCTCTCAAGTATCGCCACGGTACTGCCGAGTGATTGGATAACTGGCACCATCTTGTTCCACAACAGATTCGGAACTATTGAGCACTTGTCGGAGTCGAATGCCAATGAACGGAAGTATCAAAATGCCGTGGGGGTCTCTCCATCTAACCCCCGCAGCGGGGAGTACATACCTGGTACCTACATAACGTTACCTCGAGCTCAAGTGGGGCCCTCCAACCCAGCAGACGCTCCACATTGAACATTTGGCTGACATCACCTGGAACCTTGGTCGGGGAGCAGCGCCACTCAGAGAGCCCTAGAGCGCATCCGCCAACGCCAAACGACCCCATCATCATTATCACCGAGTTTTCAACGATGCGACCGCCCTCCACCTTTTGCGGACATTACCGACCGCCGACTTGGATCTGAGACTCACAGAACGGCCGACAGTACATACATACCTACTGCACTCTGCAATTCGGATACGGCCCCGGAGTCCAACTTGCACTTCTCGAACCCACCGCCTGAACGTGGCGCCAATCACGCCTGCAGGTCTTCATCTTGCTTGCTCTAGTTAGCTCCCGTACAGGCTCCGAACGCCATTCGATCCCCCATACGCTAAAGGCCGACAAGCCGAAGACGCTGATCAAGTCTCCACGTGCCCGAATAGCGACTTCGAACTTGTTGTCGATTCAACCACCCCCAGGCACCCGCCGCGCCTGATTCGCCAACCCTGCGAAGACCCGCAGTCTCGGGGTCAAATGGACTCGTTCAGGGAGCAACAACACCCGGGCATCTCCGGCTCGACCTCAGCGAACACACCAAACCCACCGTCCTTGTCTGGCCACGCCGCGAGGAGGCGCAAGAACCACAGAGGGGGGAAGAAAAAGAAGTCGAGAAGAAAGTCCTTCGCGATGTCCCCGGATGAGATCGCCCAGGACAGCGTCAATTCCGAGGGCTTGGACGAGGTGCCACAGGGCTTCTATACGAGACCGGGTCGCAACCTTAGCAGCACAAGCATCGAGAGCGAGGCCCTATTAGATCATAGGTGAGATTGTCCAAGTTGCTGCCCTGATACCCGCGGGGGGGCTAATCACTCATAATTCAGGGACCAGCACCCGTTCCTACGACCCAGACGCCCATCGACGATGACCGCTGGCGCCTCGTTTCCGGCCCCACAACCCACCTCGAGATTGAGAGCCATCGCTAGGGTGGACAGCGACGAGGAGGACGAGGGAGCGCCCCTTCTTTCCAGTTCGGTGTTTCAGAGAAGCGAAACCATCGCGGGCTATGGATCGGGCGATTCTCCGCGGAGGAATGGGCCCACGAGCCGACGGAACTCGAGCAGGGCGAGCAGTCTCCGGAAGAGAGCACTTGCCGATACCTACAATGTCAACTACCCGCCCTCGGTTCCGGGATCTCCCGCCCTCCACTCATCGGACCACATGACCTTGAGCTTTGGTGATGTGCTGCTGCGTGATGAGCTCGACCACGGCCAGCATTCACACGGAGAGAGTGGGGACGAAGGTGACGCTCGACCATCGCCGCTAGAACGGAGAAAGACCATCGCGCTACAAGCGCAGGAAGACGTGTGCTTCCCGCAAGAAGGCCTATCTGACATTGGTGACGATGAGCATGCAGCCCGCGATTCGGCGCACCGCCTGAGGCCAAGAAGACGGCGTGGGAAATGGCCAGATCTGTCTATTCTGGACGAATGGAGCCGATTTGAGAAGGAAGGCCGAAGCGAGGAGCGCCGTGTCAAGAGAATTACCGAACCGCAGCTGATCAACGGGAGGCTGAGGCCTGTTCACCGGAACTGGTTTCAAGCTGAGGAGGAGGCGCCATATCGCTTCACCTATTTCAACGAAGAGTTCCGGAGCACCATCCACAGCCAAACCATTTCGGAGCTGGTGCAACCCGAAGGCACATTCAAAGAGCTTTTCGTTCCCGATCCCCCGGTTCTCACAGACTCCTCCGACAGCGAAGAGGAAGAGCAGGCGCCGAACACTGATTTGTTTCGGGTTCTAGGAGGGCAGGGCGGGGACCCGAGAATACCGTCTCGACAGCCGTCACTGGCAACCACAAACCAGGACTTTGCTGAACGGAAACACTCGACTAACAGCGAGGAAACCAAAGCGGGCTCGGGTGACCATAGCCCCAAGTCGCCACCCTCCAAATCATCCCAGAACGGAAAGCCGCCCAAAGCGCCCAAATACGGAGACCGTCCGGTATGGTGGCTCGACATTATGAGCCCCTCCGAGGCCGAGATGAAGGTGATTTCCAAGGCGTTTGGGATCCATCCCCTGACTGCCGAGGATATCATGATGCAAGAGCAGCGGGAAAAGGTGGAGCTCTTCCGGAACTACTATTTTGTCAACTACCGCTCCTTCGACCAGGACCATGCCAGCGAGAACTTTCTCGAGCCCGTCAACATGTACGTCGTCGTCTTCCGGGAAGGCGTTCTGAGCTTCCACTTCTCCGTCACCCCACACCCGGCCAACGTGCGAAGGCGGATCCGCCAGCTACGCGACTACTTGATCCTTTCGTCGGACTGGATCTCGTACGCCATCATCGACGACATTACCGACGTCTTTGTCCCCCTCATACAGAACATTGAAGACGAGGTCGACGACATCGACTATGCCATCCTGCAGATGCATTCGGAGGAGGACCAGGCCACGAAAGAGGAGAAGCGGAGAATGAACGAGAAGTCCGACTTGGCCGAAGTGAAGTCGGCCGAGGCCGGACGTGACATGCTGCGGCGTGTCGGGGACTGTCGCAAAAAGGTCATGTCGCTCTACCGGCTGCTGAGCAACAAGGCCGACGTGATCAAGGGGTTTGCCAAGAGGTGCAATGAACACTGGGAGGTGGCGCCAAGATCGGAAATTGGTTTGTACTTGGGGGACATCCAGGATCATATCGTGACCATGACTTCGAACCTGACGCATTACGAGAAGTGAGTGTGCCGTCGCCTCCCCCGTTACTTTATCACAAAAAAAAAAACTACACAGAACTAACAATGGGTTTTAACTAGGATACTGTCTCGCTCTCATGGCAACTATCTCGCTCAGATCAACATCCGTATGAACGAGCGGCAGGAGCAGACGGCTGATGTGCTCGGCAAGCTCACGGTCCTGGGCACCATCGTGCTGCCCATGAACATCATTACCGGTCTGTGGGGCATGAACGTCTGGGTTCCGGGACAGGAGTATGAGGGCGACCTCAAGTGGTTTATGGTCATCACGGCGGGACTACTTTTGTTTGGCCTGGGGTGCTACTGGACAGCGAAGAGGGTGTACAAAATTGTTTGAGATTGCGGGGGGGATTATTGTTTGGCTTTCTTGGGCGGTTGGTTTTTTTGTTGGCGTTGTGGGAAGCGAGAATGGTTACATCGACATTCGAATTGCGCGCATATATATACACGCATAGGAAAGGTATGGCTACGACATTGGAGGTTGGTTTCGACTGCATATACAAGGGCATTGGGTTAAAGAGGAAGCCTTGGATGGATTCGTTTCAATGGGAAGAGCCGGGCTCAGTCAGGTCACTGTGTCTCAAGATCATCCTCTGAACAATAGCAAACCTCTGGACACAGCAATATTAATTGGTGATACATTGCCATCACCACGCCGGGCCTAAAACTCTTTGTATGTTTGTTGCCTTGCATTATCTCTGTACCTAGAAAGGAGGTCTTTCCCCAAACGCCAGAAGACAGTGAAAAAGGTGATAATTCCCCCCCACCCCAACATTGCAAACAAATCAACTCCGTGATAACCACGAACCCCCATTTCAGTTAGGCAACAACGCCGTCCCGTTTTCCATTTCAACGACGAACCTGCGAGGCATAGCCCGCCCGAAGCGCCATAATCTGCTGCCTCTCGGCCTCGGGCAGCTGGTCAATCGTCTCCTGCGGCAGTTCCATGACAGCACGCATCAACGCTTCCTGATCCTGTCCTCCCGCAGCCGCCTGAACAGGCGGAGCAGCAGCAGCAGCGGGCGGTGGTGCAGCCGCCATGGGAGGGGGCGGTGGTGCGTAACCACCACCACCTAAAACGGGAGGCGTCCCAGTGCCGACCACTCCTCCTCCTCCTCCTCCGTACGCAGCAGGCATCGGCATCGGCATTGCAGGAACGGCGACGCCGGGCTCGAGGACCGTGTTGATGGCGTCGGGCGAGACCAGGCCCATGATGAGGAGGGCTTGGAAGATGGCGTAGCTGAGCTGGGGCGCCTGGCTGAGCAGCTCGGTGGCGCGGGACGGGTCGCTGGTGGCGAGCGTCTTCATCTGCTGGAGGATGTCGAGGAGCTGCGCCGGGGGCAGGGTGTTGAGCGTGCGCGAGATGGCGTCGGTGCAGGAGACCCCCGCCGGCAGGTCCTTGCCCTGCGGGAGCGGGGGTAGGGAGGCGTTGTTGTTGCCGCCGCCGGAGGTGGCGGTGGTGGTGGTGGTGAGAGGGGGCATGGCGCTGCCTGAGGGGGGCATGCCGGTGTTGGTGCTGCCGCCGCCGTTGGTTGTTGTGGGGTTGGGGTAGTTGCCGCCGCTGCTAGCGCCAGGCTGGAGATTGGGTGGTTAGTATATTCAAGGTGGTGAGAGGTTTAGAGGTGGGGAAAAAAAACATACTGCGCCGTCTCGGTTGTCCTCGTCGCTGACCGTCTCGTTGCTGAAATCAACCCGCAGCTTGCGACCCATGATTTCGTAGTCGTTAAGATTCCGAACTGCTGAAGCCGCAGAGTCTAAAAGAAGAAGAAGAAGAAAAGAGTCAGCAAATGGCTACATTTCGCGATTGGAGAGCTGTATATGCGCACCGTAATCGGGAAACTCAGCAAAACCGAACCCTTTTGGCCGACCAGTTTCGCGATCGTAGACGAGGCGAAAGTTCTTAACCCTGCCAGCGCCACTGAAGATTTCCGTGATCTGCTCTTCGGTCAAGCCTGTGGCGGGCGTTAGCAGAGTTTAAGCTGCGGAAGTCATACCCCGCTCACCATAGGGAATATTGCCCACGAACACGACGCGGGACGGTTGTCGAGTAGACATTGTGGCAACCGCGCGTCTGAGAACCGTTCTGCAAGCGCTTGTGGATAGATGCTACTAAAGGGGTATATGCAATGGCAATCAAGATATCGATATCTGGGAGTCGACGACACGAAGAACGGACTGCAGTGTGGTGAACGTCACGTTTGGGGTCGGGAGTGGAAGATGTGGACGTGGACCAAACAAAGGCAGCAGGGAAACGATGGATTTTCACCAGAGGAAGTGGGCTACCACAGCAATTGGGGGTTTCCAAGCTCTCTGCCCCTTCTAGCCTCACGGGAATTCCTTGCTCAAGTCAAGCTGGACAGTGCGGTTTTTGCGGATGGTGAGGATGCAAGGTTCGTTGCTCAGATGGTGGATGCGATGCTGAACGCGGTTGTTTTAATACGGCGTTGAAACTTGGGGAGGTAAAGTTCGGTACGAGGGTAACGAGGGTGCGTAACCTTACCGGAGCAGGGATTCGTCTGGCTCAAGTTTGGGCCTTGGCTGCGAGGTCAAATTGTGTCCACACGTGAGTGCACAGACCATGTCTGCCAAGCCCAGCGAGCTAGTCGTCCTGACCAAAGCTCTTTCTCCACCGCGCAAACCGAGCTGCAGTCGACCGCAGCGACCCTCAGCCATTGCACCACCAGAAAACATGTCGAACCGCAGCCCATTCGAGGAATACGCCAACAGGATCCGGGCGGCTGCCAAGTCCGGCGGTCGTGGAGGCTTCCCGACCGGAGGCGGCTTCCCCGGCGGCTCCCCTCGGGGTTTCGGCGCCGGCCTCGCTGGTCTCGCCCTCCTCGGCGGCGGTGCCCTGCTTTTCCAGAGCGCCCTGTTCAACGTCGATGGCGGTCACAGAGCGATCAAGTACCGGAGAACAACCGGTGTCAGCAAGGATATCTTTGCCGAAGGTGCGACCCGCCGCTCCCGCCCGTGATGCCTGGTTCGAGCAGCTAACGCGACAGCAGGAACCCATCTGGTCGTCCCGTGGTTCGAGACGCCGATTATCTACGATGTGCGCGCGAAGCCGAGAAACGTCTCCTCCCTCACCGGCACCAAGGATCTCCAGATGGTCAACATCACCTGCCGTGTGCTCTCGAGACCCGAGATCCAGGCCCTCCCCCAGATCTACCGGACCCTCGGCCAAGACTACGATGAGCGTGTCCTGCCCTCGATTGTCAACGAGGTTCTCAAGAGCGTCGTCGCCCAGTTCAACGCCAGCCAGTTGATCACCCAGAGAGAGATGGTTGCCAGGCTCGTGCGCGAGAACCTCTCGCGGAGAGCTGCGCGCTTCAACATTCTGTTGGACGACGTGTCCCTGACGGTATGTTATCAAAGGGCCTGACTGGTTTTAATATTTGGTTTTGGCTAATCTTGGTGCAGCATCTTGCCTTCTCGCCCGAGTTCACAGCCGCCGTCGAAGCCAAGCAGGTCGCCCAACAGGAGGCACAGCGTGCCGCATTCGTCGTCGACAAGGCCCGGCAGGAGAAGCAGGCCATGGTGGTCAAGGCCCAGGGTGAGGCGCGGTCTGCGGAGCTTATTGGTGATGCTATCAAGAAGAACAGGGCATACGTGGAGCTGAAGAAGCTGGAGAACGCTCGTCTGATTGCAGGGATCCTGCAGGAGGCAGGCGGCAAGAACAGGCTGCTCCTCGACTCAGAGGGTCTGGGCCTGAACGTGTTTGATGAGACTGAGCGGAGCTAAGGGGAGGAGAGGAGTCGGTTTGGAGCGATGAACAATCTCCACTGTATGTTTATTGGAAGATGGCTAGCAGTCCCCTTGTAACAACATTGATGGTTCTGGGTTTGCACTTTTATGCTCAGGAAAGCGTGTTTACTCGGCAGCGAGGCTAACTCTAGTGGACACCGAAACGGGCGACTGCTGGGGGCAGCACAAGACGAGGCCGGCAGTTCTCAGGGACAGGCCGCCCGCACCGTTGCCGATTTTGTCGTCGATCGCGCTGTCGATACTTTGTAGGCTCAGAGCTACCGAAGACATTAGGGCGTGTCTGTCCCAAGCGAGTTCCCCGACCCCCAGTCACTAGCGCCTCGGGGACCCGTCGTCCCAAGCTGGCTCGGAGATGAGGGGCTGTGCCGTATTGCCGCTGTTGTGGGCCCCTCGGTGGGCGCAGGCCCCAACGTGCCGTCCAGTTGCAGACATGCCGGGCACTGCAGGAGTTTTCAGCTGATGGCGGAGGGTAAGTTGGAACCCGAGATATAAAGATAGTGTTGATCTCGCGTATTTCCCTCTCGGCAAGGTTTGCGTGTTCTTCATCCTCTGGCATCGAGTATGCGGCCCTTTTCCCGACGGCAGCAGCCCGGGAGCGACCTGGCGCAGCCCCAAGAAACTACAGAAGTGCCAGACGTGTGCTTTACTCCCTGCAGTGAGAACATCGATTTCAGAACATCACTGTCGCGGTGCCGATGCTGATTGAGTTTGCCTGACTACAGACAGCGCCTATATAGAATACCAGCGGGTACGGGGCCCCCAGCTCTGCGAAAGTTCCCAGTTTCAATTATCTGGCGATATTTGCAAAACATGTATAGTGTCATTTGGAAACGAAGTCACTGGAGACCCCCCCCGGCAGCTCCCGTTCGACTTAGATGCAGCCCTCTCCTCCTGCGGTAGGCTCACGACGTCGGCCACCCAGTCTACCATACTAACCACCCATCATACTAGCGCCACCGAGCCTACCATCCCGACCTCGTGGCTAACGAAACACACGGCCATGTCGACAACTACCTTTACCGGAATCGGATTGAACAGCATCACAACCGTGACAACCTTGACCGTGTTGGTGGAAGTAACCGCCACACGGGCCGACTGGACTGGCTTCTCCCACAGCGCCGTGACATCTTCCTCCGGCAGTCAAACAACCGGCCAAAGTGGTACGTATCTGACGGGAAACCTCCATGTTAGTGGAGAGGTGCGGCTAACTCCCAAGTCAGCAGAATCTGGCCCAGGAAGCGCAGAAGCCTCCCAAGCATGGATCGCCGGCCCGGTAATCGGGGGCGTCGTGGTTCTCGTTGCCCTGGTGGGAATCTGCCTCTTCTTCATGCGCAGGCGGAAACGCTCTCAAAAGGGGGAGGAAACATGGGCTGGCAAACCGGAGCTACACGCGGAGGGCTTGCCGGGGCCACCAAAACCGCCCCAGGAAATCGACGCCCAATCTCAGCCTCCTCAAGAACTCGAGGGCGAGTACTATGCGGCCAGCGATCAGTTCAAGTACCCATATCACCCGATTGCAGAGATGGCTGCGAATGAAGCCGCCGCGCGGGAAATGGATGTGAAGACTCAGTCTCGGGAGATAAATGCGCAGACTCCGTCTCGTACTTGACAAGGCTCGAAGCCGTTTCTCATTCCCAGAGCTATAGCCCAGTTATTCCGGGCACATAGCTCCCTAATTCGGGACCAGGACGCAAGAGCTATACCAAGCAGTGCCACAGTGCACACCATGATACCACAGTCGGACGGAACAGTCCATTATATAATGAGGGGTGGGGTTTGAATATCATATTGAAGAGCTCAGATAGAGTCGGACGAAGCCGTGAGGTGAAGGCGGAAACTTGTCCCTGGTTTGGCTGTTAGAGCGCAACTTCTGACAGGGTAGGCAGCCAGAAGATACGCACAATGGAGATAAAATAAATATTACGTGAGCCAGGCAGTAGATTAGCCAACAGCAAAGACTTCTCCAAGAACCACCCAGCTGCATTGGTATATCGGTTGTGGCACACTGGCCGTTAACTCGTCTAACGCTCAGGTAACAAACAAACCAAGGAGGCTGACTGAACTTCACCCGGTCCCACCAAAAGGCAACAACAACACTCACTGGCTACCCCACTACCCCTCCTTCACCAACCTCGAGCACCGCCCTGCTGCCTTCAGCCCGTTTTGCCACTTCCCGGCCACCGACCGATCTCCCCCGTATTGTGGACCACACACGACCGGGACTCCGCCGTTGCTCATCCCTCTTCATCACCACCAAAAACAAAAAAAACAAAGCTAGAAAAGACCGCCGCCCTTTGGGGAAAAACCCGTCAAGATGCTTATCAAGTATGCCGCCCTCCCTCACACACAGACCACCCAACCCCGACAACGCAGTAAACAACAGAGCAAACAAACTAACCACCACAAAACAGAGTCCGCACGCTCACCGGCAAGGAGATTGAGCTCAATGTCGAGGGGTCCGACCAGGTAGGCAGCAAAAAGAAAAACTCATATTTATTTTTATTCTACCGACCTTAGCTCGATGCGCAAGACTTACAAAAAACAGGTCTCCAAGATCAAAGAGCTAGTCGAAGAGAAGGAAGGCATTCCCCCGGCGCAGCAGCGTCTCATCTACGGCGGCAAGCAGATGTAAGTTCTGTCTCTTTTTTCTTTTTTTCTTATTATTATACCTACCCTTTCCGTGTGTGTGTGTGTGTTGATTGATGGCTTTGTAGGGTCGACGACAAGACGGCGGATGACTACAGTCTCGAGGGCGGCGCGACCCTGCATCTGGTTCTGGCGCTCAGAGGAGGAGGAAGTGGTGGTGGTGGTGGTGGTGGGTGGGGGGCAATGAGTCAGTCGGAGTTGTGAGCTTGAGGAACAAGGGTTAACGAGGTGGTGGTGGTGGTGGTGGCCCCCGCCGCCCGAGTAAGGTCGGGTTGTTGCATCGCCCGGTCAGCGTTGATATCCTCCCCCCCTCCCCCCCGAAAGAGGAACAATAGAAGCCTGTGCTTTTTTTAGTGGGCGACAACGTTCTCTTCTGTGTGTGACGACAATGGCCCTGGGGTTATCGACCCAAGATTCTGTCCGTGCCCAGGCTGGTGCTGGCGCAGTTCTAGAAGAGACTGAGAGAGGAGGGCGGTTGAGGGATATGGGGGGTGGAGAGAGAGCTGTAAACCATTGCCGTCTCTGAGTTGTGTCTAGACGGGGAGTTCGGACAGGCAGCAGGCGTTCCTGGACGAAAGTACCCCGAATCAACATTCCTCGAGATCATGTTTTGGAGTTTCAAGTTGTTAGTGATGGCTGTATGCAAAACCGACGCCCACTTGTGGGAGAATTGGTGACATGATGCTACTGTTCACTGCCCGGGTACCGAAAAAGAAACACCATTCAGAAGTATGGATTGAGTAATCAAGTCCGCTTTGATGACTGTCTATGTACATGTACCCCCTATTAAAAAGGCCTGTGGCCGAGTGTTGCAAACAAAGAAACATGCCCCATACGCTAGTCAACCCATGTCATCTCTCAGAAGTTCGTGATATCCACCATCCTGGCCAATCCTCAAGACGCCTTACATGCCAGCATGAAAACCATAACCCCCTAAATCATTCAGATCATCACCATTTCCTCACCAAATTCCCCTTGTCATCTTCACCACATGCCAAGCCCCAAGAAGCGACGTAAACTAATGCGGCTTGAGCTTGCGGCAAGGGTACATGATTCGGAGGCGATGTGGCCCGTCGCCCTTCTTGGGAGTCACCGTGCCGTCGAAAGACCGAGAGATACGAGTAGTCGGGCCACCCTCAGGGTAAGGGCGAGGGCCAGACGCCGCCGGATGTGGGGCCTTGGTCTTCGTCGGAGTAGAAGGCGCGCTGCCTGATGGCTGTCCGCTCACAGTTGGAGCGACAAAAGGCCTGGGCGGTGTGTTGCTTGCGGCCTCGGTCTTCGGCGGGGGCCTGTACTTGTACGTGCGAATGATACTGTTGGCGCCCGGAGCTGCCGAAAGACCCTTAGGGCGGGCACTGCCGGGTTTTTTGGTGGTCGGTGGAGGCATCTGAGAAGAAGCCTTGATGGATGATGACGAGGTAGAAGCGGCTGTCTCCTCAAGAGGCCGGACGCGTTTGGCGGGTCGCTCGGTAGCCGTCTCCTCGGTGCTCAGGCGGCGTTTGGCAGATTGCTTGTTGGCCGGTTGAGGCAGGGACGGGGTTTTGTTGTTTGATGATGACGAGGTAGAAGCGACTGTCTCCTTAAGAGGCCGGAGGCGTTTGGCGGGTTGCTCGGTAGCCGTCTCCTCGGTGCTCAGGCGGCGTTTGATAGATTGCTTGTTGGCCGGTTGAGGCAGGGAAGGGGTCTTTTTGGATGATGACGACGTGGAAGTGGCCGTGCTCTTGAGCCCAGGTTTGCCAAAGAGGTCATCATCACTGGACTCAAGGTCGCCGAAAAGATCATCACACTCGTCGCCGAAAAGATCATCACCCTCGTCGCCGCTAAGGACGGTGGGATCTCTGGTGGTTCCGGCCTTGGATTCGGCTGGATTCTTGACCTGGCGGAGGCGTGCCTCCATTTGCTCGCGATCGAGTTCGCTCAGGCTCTTGAGGGGGGCCCGTGTATCGGAGGGAAGTTGTTGGGTCAAGCGGGGCGGCTGACTCTTAATCCGGGCGGCTTCGATCATGGCTTGGGGTGCTTTTTTGATCTGGCCAGCCGGGACACGGACTTTGTCCGACGCTCTGCGGAGGTTGAAGAGGGTCTGAGCAGCAATGTTAGCCATCGCAATTCTATTTGGAATGTCTCCAGCGAGGGGCGGGAAGGAGAAAGAAGAGCCCGGGTCTTGACATACCTTCTCCATGCGGATCTGCCGTTCGGTTTTCTTGATAAAGGTCTGCTCTTCACGCGGCGCGCCATACCCGCGTTTGGCCCTGCTGGGTAGCATGTGTGCGCTTTGATCGCAGGAGATGATGGTGGAAGTCCGCGAGTACTTTTGTTCGTTGTGTGCGGCGAGGCGCTGCGTCAACAACTTGGTGTCGGCGGCAACCTGCTCATCATGGAGTTTCTGGTACTGGTCGTAAACCTTGTGCCAGGACTCCCGATTCTCAGGGACGAGTTGGTGCTGGAGGTAGAGTTGTGGAAACTCTTTCTTGATGAAGCGTTGCCAGTGCACGGCAGTCTCGTCGTAGATGTCATCGCTGTTAAGCTCCAGGGGCCGAAGCTGTGAGGCCAATTTCACAGCCTTGAGGAGAGCGTTGGTGTAGTGAATTGCCATGGTACCGAAGCCTTTGATGTTGTGAATGTTGTCGATGGCGACTTTCAGGCAGATTTCTGCAAGAGAGCGAGGTCCGAGCATGCTAGGCAAATTGAAGACGGGTGGTTCGGGGGACGCCATTTTGGGAGGAGATCTGGGGTTATATAGTAATTTGAACTGCCAGATCGGATGAGAGTGACGAGCGAGTGTCTACAGGTGGCGTTTACAATCACATGTGCTTGTGCTTGGTGGGGGATGGTGGCGGGGTGCAGTAGAGCGTGCCGACATCTGCAGGAAGAATTCGAACATGGCTGCGTGGTCCGAATGGCCTGTGAGTGAGGAGCTCGGGGGCCGATGGCGAGCCCATCAAGGTCGCTTCTCAATGCTGGAATCGACTCGGCGCTCAGCGTCGATGGCTTTCGGATTGGAGTAAACCGATCTGGTCAAGGCCACACCTGCTGTGAGGCTTCAAGTTCTTTCATATGCAATGCCGTCGAGGTAGGTAAGGAAGGTACCGAGTTGTCTGGCGTTACTGCGCTCATCGATGTGAAGTTGAATGAAGGCTGGCTGACCCGAAGGAGCAAGTGCGGTTGGAGCCGCTCTCCTGAACATTCATTGTTCCAGGTTGGCATGTGCCCAGCGTGAGTCGTGTGTAAGCGCACTGTGCATCGCGTACTAGGTAGTATTTGGGGTCAACTCTCATGCGGGTTTTCACTAGCACCTACTCGCTCTTATCGGCGCGCATTTTCACTGAGGTTGCGTTGCCTTGGGGGGTAATACATACCGTATTATTACGACATCATGATTCTATACTGTGACTTGCACGGTATACTTCCCCAACAAATGTAAGGTATGGCTCCGAGGCTCGGCTTGTCGCTTATCCTGCAGCGCGACCAATTTAGTGCCTTATCGATTAATCTCTCCAACCTCACCTCTCGACTGCGTTTGGCGAACACACTGATTTGTTCAACACAAAAAGCCACACACGCTTGGTTCCCACTAGACCATTCAGCACAACCTATACCATTTGACCTCTTGTTCAAAATCCAGTTCTGAGCTTGCTGGCCGCACATCTCCATAAAGATGGCGTCGTGGGGCCTTCTTGATGACAAGGAGGAAAACGAGTTGCACAAGTCCCGACTGCTCAACGTGGAAGAAAAGCCATTTAAGCGTGTTACCAAGCGCCTCAACACGCTCCACTCCCTCACCACCGCCCGAGCCCGCCAGGCGCCGACGCCACCCCCAGAGACAAACGGCATTCCCCAACAACAAGCGAACCAGCAACGCGATGGCACTCCCGCCGCTGGCTCCGACGGCTCGCTCGACCTCGCCCAGCTCAAAGAAGACACGACGCTCGACTTTGCCGCCTTCGACAGCAGCATCGCGCGCCTGCAATTCCTGCTGACGGCCAACGAGCGAGAGCGCGAGCGGTACGCGGCGGAGCGGCAGCGCATCACGGCTACGTCACAGTCGGTTCGGGAAAACACGGCACAACTGCGCGGGCAGCTGGATCAGGCCCGAGCGACATTAGCGCAGCGGCGAAAGTTCGATGTCCTGGCTGACGCCATCACGAGCAATGCGTCCCTTCGGCCGCGCGCGGAACAGGCGGCCAATTTGCGGAAGCTGCAGGACGAAATTGCCGAGCTTGAGGCCGAGAGGGAGGCGTACGGCGTGACGTGGCATGAGCGGCGGGATCAGTTCGCGCGCATCATGGATGAGAGCTCGAGACTGAGGCGGCTGATTCGTGACGAGAAGGAGGAGGTCGAGAGAAGAGAGGGGATGGATGATGATGAGGCCGGGGGCACGCCGCGGCCTTCGGGGATGGGAAGCCGAGAGGGAACTCCCCGGCTGGAGGGTGGGCTGGCGGCCCCCAAGGGAGGGGTTGATAGTGGTGACGGTGCGGGCACGCCGCGGCCGGTATCCACTGGTGGCCGGACGCCGGCAAGAGACAGCCCCGCCCCGAGACGGGACAGCCAGTCTTTCACCGCCAAACGAGCGACTGTGATGGGAGCGAGCTTTTCGCAGATTGGTAGCGAGATGGGCAGTCGCGAGGGTTCGGCAGAGAGGGAAACCCAGTCCGTGCAAGGCGAGGCGGAAGAGGGGGAGGATGTTGAGATGGGCGAGACGGGCGGAATCAAGGATGATGAGTCCGAGCCCGACAGTCCGTTGAGCCCGCCCCCGGCGGACGACACGCCGCGGATAGTGGTTGATGGGGAGGCGGATAGCATGGACACGACATGATTCACCATCCGGCGTAAGGGTACTATATGTACTCTCTGGGAGATGTTTGTAGACATAGTCATGAATTCATTGCTTGCATTGCTTGCCAATCAGAATGACAACACTGCTTACAATCCAACCAACATGACAACACCGCGTACAATCAAGTCGCTGTTTGCAACTCCTCCTGCTCCTCCCCAGCAACCTTCTGCCCCGCCTCCAGCGCCTCCCTCGCCTTCTTCAGCTCCTCCTCCGGCCCGGTCCCATCACTCTCTGAAATAGCAATCTGCTCCTCGAGCTTGTCCACCGCGTCCGTGATGCGTTTCCTCAGAGGCTCAAACACGGCCTTGGTCTCCTGCAGGGCGGTTTTCTAAATTGAGGGTTAGGGTTTGGTTATGTGCTGGGAGGAGGAAACCTTGACAGAAAAAAAACAAGAGTTCGAGAGAAGAGCCCACCTCCTGCTTCAGAATGTACTCGGCGTTGCTGTCCAGGTCGGGGCTGTTGGCTTCAATGTCCTCCTCCAGCTTCGCGACGCGCTTCTCCTGGCTGGCTTGCTCCTTGTGGTAGTACGACTCTTCCTTGACGAGGCGGTTGACTGCTTGTGTTGCGATGCCAAGGGGCGATGGGGGCGCCATGGTGGAGGTTTGCACTGCGGCGAAGGGACGGCGAGTGGGAGTTTTGGGGGTAGATAATCTGGTAATAAAGGCTCTTGAGATCTCTAGATTATGACTGCCTAAATCGGGCTTTCGTGAACAAGCCTGAGGTCTCAATAGGTTGTCGTCTCCTGCCTGATGGTCCAGTTGACTTGAGGTGGGGCTGGCGGGGTAAAATCCAGGCTGGCAGCTGCAGGGACGTTCTACACCTCCTACCTGCCAGGCACGCCGTATCGTGCCATCCATGCCATGTGGGCTTCCTTTGATCTCTCAGTTTCCATGCCGATAATAAATGGAATAATTATCTGCGTGCTTGTCCATCTGGCCCACAGACTCGGGTAGTTTCACACCTACCACCTGTGTTGGAATTGTGTATTTTTGTGTCGGCATAACTGATCCGGACTGAGGAAAGGCTGGACAACTCTAGTTTGTTAAGGTAGCCAACGAGTCGCCATGTTTCGAACCGCTGGGTCAAATGTGGCTTGACTGTGGCTCCAGGGACCAGAACATTCCAACCCCCACTTCTTTCTAGGAACTCCCTTGTCCGGTAGGTACTGGGTTGCCTCTTTCGGCCGGTCCGTGATGCTGACAGACCAAGAAGAGGGGCCTTTTTTGGAACCAACAACAAGGGGCACCAACAAATCTCCTCGCTCGAACTTGGTTTTCTGGAGACTTGGGAAGCGATTCACTCCCTTTAGATGCGGTGTCAACGTTAAGAGAACTCCCTCGGGTACCTATTCAACGGGGCTGTGATTGGTCACCCCCGCGCTAGGTAAGAGACCCGGCGATGGTGCCAGAGATGCAGAGCTGCCCCGGCTGCGTCGGAGTTAACCAACCAGGGTGGGGCTTGGAGTGCCCTTGGCCAACGGGAGTTGGGGGCGCGACAGGGGCGACCTGCGCCTGTCAGCAACCACCCCTGAGCCACCCAGAGAAGGTGCCGAGCGGCGACTTGTTTGAAGAACTGGACACGTCGTGCACATGGATTCGGGACAAAAATAATCAAGGCTGAACCTGTTTCGAGTCCCATTCCACTCGCTTTGGCAACTTTCTGGAAGAGGCCTGCTGTTTGTCGCTCTCTCTTGGCCCATGGTACTTTCATAACTACTTTCGTTTCCGCGCATTGGAAGCATACGCGGTGGACTTTCCGATATTTTATTTTCCGTTTTCCCCTTGCGCAGCCACTCTTCATAAGACACCGCCCCGCTGCTTAACCAGGGGCTGGCACGCCCGCAATCATGGACGACGCTTTCGCAAAGCCGATCGACGAGGTGCTTGGCACTCTCGGTGTGAACGCAGCAACTGGCTTGACTGACGAGCAAGTCTCGAGGTTACGAGCCAAGCACGGGAAGAATGGTACGCAGTGTTCCCCGAAATCCCGTCCCTAGAGACACCTCGGCTGACAATTCCCCCCTGGACAGCGATCGACGAGGAACCCCCAACGCCCATCTGGGAGCTCATTCTCGAACAGTTCAAGGACCAACTGGTCCTGATCCTTCTCGGCTCCGCTGCCATCTCGTTTGTGCTGGCGCTTTTTGAGGACGAGGGCGGCTGGAGCGCATTCGTCGACCCGGTCGTCATCCTCACCATTCTGATTCTCAACGCCGTCGTCGGAGTCTCCCAGGAGAGCAGCGCCGAGAAGGCGATCGCCGCGCTGCAGGAATACTCGGCCAATGAGGCAAACATCGTGCGCAATGGCAAGATTCACCGGATCAAGGCTGAGGAGCTTGTCCCTGGTGATATTGTCGACATCTCCGTGGGCGCCCGCATCCCCGCTGACTGCCGACTCGTTACGATTCTCAGCAACAACTTCGCCGTCGACCAAGCCATCCTTACTGGAGAGAGCGAGAGCGTAGGCAAGGACTGCCAGGCGGTTATCAACGACGAGAAGGCGGTGCTCCAGGACCAAATCAACATGCTATTCTCGGGAACGACTGTCGTGACCGGCCACGCCAAGGCTGTGGTTGTCTTGACGGGCTCGAAGACGGCTATTGGCGATATCCACGAGAGCATCACGGCTCAAATTTCCGAGCCGACACCCCTGAAACAGAAGCTCAACGACTTTGGCGACCAGCTCGCCAAGGTGATCACGGTCATTTGCGTCCTGGTATGGCTCATCAACATTCCTCACTTCAGCGATCCTAGCCACGGAAACTGGACCAAGGGCGCCATCTACTATCTCAAGATTGCCGTCTCTCTTGGCGTCGCCGCCATCCCCGAGGGTCTGGCCGTTGTCATCACCACTTGTCTTGCCCTGGGAACGCGCAAGATGGCTGCCAAGAACGCAGTTGTCAGGAGCTTGCCCTCGGTCGAGACCCTCGGAAGCTGCAGCGTTATTTGCTCTGACAAGACTGGTACCTTGACTACGAACCAGATGAGCGTGAACAAGATCGTTTATCTAAACGCCGGCGGCACCGACCTGGAGGAGCTCGACGTCGAGGGTACGACCTTCGAACCTAAGGGTGACATCAAATTCCAGGGCAAGGTGGTTTCGGACCTTACCCAGGAATCCACGACTGTGCTTCAGATGACTGAAGTCGCTGCTCTGTGTAACGAGGCCCGGCTCGATTACCATCCGCACGCGGCAACCTACTCCAACGTCGGCGAGCCGACCGAGGGCGCTCTACGGGTCATGGTCGAGAAGATTGGCCCTTGTGCTCCCTCCAATAGCCACCCCCAAGATCGTGTCCACTATGCCAGCTCGTGGTACGAGAAGCAGCACAACCGCCTTGCCACCTACGAGTTCTCGCGTGATCGCAAGAGCATGTCGGTTCTTGTGCAGAGCGGAAACCAACAGCAGCTCTTTGTCAAGGGCGCGCCCGAATCTATCATCGAGCGCTGTACCCACGCTCTCCTTGGTCGTAACGGGAAGAAGGCTCCTCTGGATCGCAAGCTCACGGATCTACTCCTGAAGGAGGTCGTCGATTATGGCAATCGGGGTCTCCGTGTCATCGCCCTGGCCCGTCGCGACGTCAATGACGATCCCCTTGTCCGCAAGGCCAAGTCCACCGCCGACTACGCTGCAATGGAGCAGAACCTCACGCTTCTAGGTCTTGTAGGCATGTTGGATCCTCCTCGCCCGGAGGTCCCTGCTGCTATCCGGAACTGCAAGGACGCCGGAATCCGCGTTATTGTCGTCACTGGTGACAACCGCAATACTGCCGAAACCATCTGCCGTCAGATCGGCGTGTTTGGTCCTTACGAAGACCTCACCGGCAAAAGCTTCACCGGCCGCGAGTTTGACAACCTCAGCCCCAGCGAGCAACTCCAGGCGGCCAAGACTGCATCCCTTTTCTCCCGCGTCGAACCTACTCACAAGTCCAAGCTCGTGGACCTGCTCCAGTCGCTCGGCGAGGTCGTTGCCATGACTGGTGACGGCGTCAACGACGCGCCCGCTCTCAAGAAGGCCGATATCGGTGTGGCCATGGGCTCGGGCACTGATGTGTCCAAGCTTGCGGCCGACATGGTCCTGGCTGATGACAACTTCGCTACCATTGGTGTCGCCATTGAGGAAGGACGCTCCATCTACAACAACACCCAGCAGTTCATCCGCTACCTGATCTCGTCCAACATTGGCGAGGTTGTCTCCATTTTCCTGACGGCCGCTCTGGGCATGCCCGAGGCTCTCATCCCCGTCCAGCTTCTCTGGGTCAACCTGGTCACTGACGGCCTTCCGGCCACAGCTCTGTCTTTCAACCCGCCGGACCACGATATCATGAAGCGGAAGCCGAGAAAGCGCGATGAGCCCTTGATTGGCGGTTGGCTGTTCATTCGGTATCTGATTATCGGCACATACGTCGGTCTCGCCACGGTTGCCGGATACGCATGGTGGTTCATGTTCTACTCGGAGGGACCCCAGATCAGCTTCTACCATCTGTCCCACTTCCACCGCTGCTCGTCTCAGTTCCCAGAGATCGGCTGCGAGATGTTCAGCAACGAGATGTCCAAGGCCGGCTCAACAGTCTCGCTCTCGATCCTAGTCGTCATCGAGATGTTCAACGCCATGAACGCCCTCTCATCGAGCGAGTCCCTCCTGACGCTCCCTGTTTGGGAGAACATGATGCTGGTGTATGCCATCGCTCTCTCGATGGCGCTGCACTTTGCCTTGCTGTACACTCCGTTCCTGCAGACTCTGTTCTCCATCCTGCCGCTCAACTGGGCCGAGTGGAAGGCAGTGCTCATTATCAGCGCGCCTGTCGTGTGAGTTTGCCCCTCAGTTCTTTTTTATCTGTTGACCACCGCTAACTTTTTGACAGTCTCATTGACGAGGTTCTCAAACTTGTCGAGCGGACTTTCTTCGTTGAAAGTTCGACGCGCAGGCTGCCCGAGGCGAAGAAGGAGCAGTAGACGGAAAGGCCGGCGTATATACCGAGATACGTAGACAATGTAAGACTAACTGTACATAAATTGAATGCAACCGCACAGTGGTAGACTTGGAATCTTGGTGTACACAAGCATTATTCATCATGCCAAAACGGTGGTTGTTGCGCAGTCTCTATTGTAGTATCGACCACGGGGTCTCGAAATGTCGTTTTTGTTACAACGCCCCGAATGCCCAGCTCAAGCCATCGCACCAATGCGATCCTACCAATCTCGCCATGGCTACGACGTCTCCCAAAACGCCTCTAATCCTGCCGCCCCTTCAACAGCCTCTTGGTCACCTTGTCCTTCTCGATGATGTAAACGTGGGCGCCCCAACCGGAGAGGGCATCGCGGTCGACAGCGTTGAGAAGCGATTGCGAGATGGTCTCGAAGAGCGCATCCGGGCCCTGTGCATCATCACATCACCCTCGTGTCAGTAAACCAACCCAACCACCAGCACAAAATTATTGGAAGTAGGTAGGTACTGCTGTACATACCAGATCCGGTTCCCAAAGACTCTCGCACATGCCAAACAGCTGCTCCGACGCCGTCCCGGACACGATAAAGTCCTTTGCAAAATCGATGCACCCGATGCTGTCAAAGCCGCAGATGAACGGCTGGCCGCTCTTGGGGTCCAGGCCCGCGACGACGGGGCTGACAAAGTAGGGGCCGAACCGGCGCTCGTACAGGCTGCTGCTGACCAGGTTGGCGAAAGTGCGGGGCGCAATGTTGCGCTCCTCTCGCAGCCGGTACATGTTGACCTTGTACCGGAACAGGTCCGACACGGTCGACACGTCGGTGGCCAGGCCCGTCAGGCCCAGGAACACGTTGTCGCCGTACTGGAAGACCTTGGGGAAGTTGTTGGATACCGTCAGGGCTTGGAGGCCCAGGCGCAGGTCGCAGGCGATGGCTACGCAGTCTTTGCCGACCATGGCGACGCAGGCGCCGCCGTCTGTGGGGTGGGTGGGTGGTGGTTAGTCTTTTGGGGTGGTGGGGGGTGGTTGGGCTGGTTGCGGGGAGCGGGGGAGCGGTACTTATTGAGAAGGGGGACGACTGTGAAGATGAGGGTTAGTACAAGCAATTGGTAAGGAGTTGATGGAGAACGGGGGTGGTTCTGCATACCATCTTAGCTGCGTGTGAAGGTGTCGTTGGGAGCCGTTGGTGGTGATTCCTAGGAGCGAGATGGAGGGCGAGAGAGAGACGGAGCTCTCAGGTTCGATATGATCGGGAAGCGGCGCAAGGTGCCGATTGAATTCGCAGGGTTACTAGTTTCGTCGCCGGAAGAGGAACGCGGATGGGTCGCAAATCCGATGTCGTTGAGGTGCTCTTGTGTGAAGCTATCTTGTGGTCGTCGGGCGGGTTGGAGCTCCAGCTGACAGGCTGCGCTGGAGTTGACGTGCAAGGCAACACGCAGCTGGCGCGGCCGGGAAGCGACCAGGGTACCTGGCAGGGAAAGGCGGTGTCGAGCGGCGCGAAAGCTGGGGGGTGCCTGGCAGCTCCCACTGTGGCGCCTTCTTGGAGTTGCCCCTCCATCCTCCAGGCTCCGAGTCCACCACCTACGCAGGTGACGAGTCCCAGAGATTCCATCGATTTCGATGCCAACGATTAATATACAACCAAAAGCATCACGACACTTCTTTTTACTTACATTTGAATCCTCAACTGTGGGAGCAAAAGTTGCCTGCGCCCAACGTCTTCAGTGAGTCCCGAACGGCTCAACAGCGTAGCGGGGCTTGAGCTTCCTGCTTACACGACACGACACTGGCAACAGCCTTGCAGACTCCCGTTCCAAACCCATTCGTTCAATTTCCTTACTCTAAGCTGGACCAGTGTATTGAGAACCTCTCAAGGCATAATCTTGCTACATCCGGGCCCCTTTGAGCCTTTTGGCTTGCAGCCATCGACCCAGGACAGCGGATCTCACCTTGTTGGCCTTGGGTGGCGCTTGAACCAGTTTCAACGTCTCAGAGCTCAGCTATTCACCTACGACGCACATTGGTCAAGATGGCTGCACATGTTGAGGTCGTTTCGACCGATCTCAGGAGGATCAAGATCAAGGTTACGCCAGGGACATACCTAGTCGATGTTCTGGGCGAGGCTTGTAAGAAGCTAAACCTGAAGAGCGACAAGTATGAGCTCAAGTAAGTAGCAGACCGAACTCGACTGGCTCTTGGTGGCAACAATCAGCTGACTGGAATAGACATAAACAAAAGCTTGTTGACCTGTCTTGCCCGTACCGGACATCAGGACTCAGTCCCGGGGCCAAACTTGAGCTCGTGCAAAAGTCAAAGAGCGCGTCGGTAGTGTCTATCGCCCTTGATGTTAATGGCCAGCGATATACCAAGAAACTCCCCAGCGACATGTCACTGTGGAAAGTGATGCGGCAATTTGAGACTGGGGAGAATGGCCTCAACATCACAGGGAGGGGGGTGCCCGTCGGCACCAACAGTGGCCAGCTGTACCACGAAGCTCCCGTGGTGAACATCATGGGCAGGGAATACTCGGCTTTGGAGGACCTACAGAAATCGTTGTCGCAGTGTGGCATCAGCTCCGGCAGTATTGTGCTCAGAGTGACGTTCAAGGTCGGCGACAGGACCCTATACGATGCCATGCAAGAAATTGCCCAATTCCTCAGCGACGCCGACCCGGAGCAGTCGAATGTTGAGGAGAAAAGAGAACCGGCGCCGGATCCGGCTCCGCCCTCGGCTGTCGAGCAGCCCAAGGAGGATGCCACCCTCTTAGATGAAGCCCCAGAACTTGATGTTGACTCTCCGACAAGTACCGAGGTAGTAGCACCGACCGCGGTAGCAGAACCGAGCACACGAGGCGAGCCTATGGAAGTTGACGGACCATTTGCGGAACCCGCTGCACCAATCGACCCTCTACAACCAACCGGCGTCTTCAACGCGCCCGCGTCATCAACGCCCGCGGCGGCCCGCACCCGCGAAGACGACTCAGTCTACGAACCAACTATCGCCCACGCGCAGCTCCGTCAACACCAGCTGTTGCAGCGATCCCAAAACACACGCCTCAAATCCGACGCAGAACTTGCCGCTGAAGCAGCTGCGGAGGCAGCCAGGCTCGCCAAGATCACGAAAGTCGAAGTCAAGGTCCGATTTCCAGACCAGACCTCGGCCGTTTGGACCGTCACACCAGAAGAAACGGGTATCTTCCTCTACCAAGCCATCCGCAACATCATGGCCCACCCTTCGCAACCCTTCAGGCTCATCCTTCCCGGCCCGAAGACGGTCATCCAGGAGAACGATAGGAAACTAATTGCGGGGTACCGACTCAAGGGTCGGGAGATGTTGCATCTGCTCTGGGAAGATTCGGTATCGGCCGCTGCGCGCAAGGAGACATTCCTAAAGGGCAGCGTGGCCAGCAAGGCAAAAGAGGTCGTGGTGCCTGACATTCCGCAGGGGAGTCTTGATGCGGGCGACAGTGGTGCCGCCGGGCCGTCGAATCAACCGGCGAAGCAGGAAAGGGGGAAGGGTGGCAATGGGCTGGACTCGGACGCTGTTAAAAAGAAGCTGAGTAAGTTCTTGGGGTTAGGGAAGAAATGATGAGGAGTCGGGGCGATTGAGACGGGTGGTATGTCTCACACCGGTAAGTTGGTTATGTAGAAGCGATAGACCACTTTGGCCACGATGGCGGTATTTCCGCCACACCGTTCGAGTCTCTTTGATGAGGGCGGACCATCACCAAAGCTATACGCGTTCCTGTGCACACTGGAAGGAGTAGTTGTTATAGCTAGGTAGGCTATCTCCGCCATCTCGTCTATTTCCCCTTGTTTGTGACTCACCAGCACCAAACCAACCACTCATTACGAAACTAGCTACATACGTAGTCAATTCAACACATAGCCTCCCCCTCGCCCATTGCATACCCACCCACCCATCACTTGCCCCCTACCTACCTAGCCGTAGACCCCTCAGCCCCCCCGTCCCTCCTCCTCCTCCAAACGAGCAACGCACCGAACAAGGTAATACCCCAACAACCACCTCGTCTCGCCGTCGATCCTTGTTTTACGCTCGCCATCATCAAGAACCTGCCTCAGAAAGGAGGCGGCGTCGGCATACCGCCGGAAGAAATACAACTCTTCTGCTGCGTGCAGCAGCTCTTGGGCTTCGGGTTTTGAGAGGAGGGGTTTGTTTTCTGACAAAGAAGAAAGAGGGGGGATTGTTTGGTGGATCTGTTAAAGTAGTTAGGATTTATGGTCCAGGGGGGAGAGAGAGGAGAGGGAGGGGCACATACGTTGCCGTTCTCAATCTTGGGACGGTAGGTCTGTTTGAGGGCTTGGAAGGCTTCTTCGGAGAGGGCGGTGCGTTCGGCACGGGTGGGTTGGTACTCGCTGGTTGGGCCCGAGGTTGAGGAGGTGGGAGGAGCAGCAGCTTCTTCGGGTTCCGAGTCGGAGAGGTTGAGGGAGAGGAGCAAGAGATCGGGGTCTGTTTGGTCGGTGTCCTCCATGTTCTTTTGGGCGAAGTTGTTCTTGTGGTCAAGTCAGAGAGTTGTCGGGCCTCCCGAGGTCGTTGGTGAGATGAGATGAGATGAGATGAGATTTTCACCCTTCACCCCGAAGATCTGTGTTGGTTCTTTTGATCTAATCTTCGGACTGTGGGCCTTTGTTTGTTTGGTCTCAATCGTCTGATAATGCGGCAAAGTGCAATAGGCGACTCATCGAACTTTACTTGAGTAAATGATGGATGGCTAAAGTGGACGTGGGATGCACAACTTCGGCTGCCGTGCGGAGCCAAAACCGGGGCCGCGCCGTGGCACCTCCGCCTCGGCCATTGCTCCGATCTCCGCTCCGCACTCGAAACCGATCGATCCCCTTGCCCGGCTTCAGGTACCACACTTCTTGCGAAACAAGGCAGTATCAAGTTTCAACGTCAGGGCACAGGAATAGGTAGCCCCTCTCCGGCTCACTATATACTCTTGAAATTATTTACGGAAGTTCCTCTGCTCGGTCACTCTCTCTTTCGTCCCTTGGATCGAGATATCAACATCGCCGCCATGGACCAAGTACTAAACCGCCTACACGACAAGGTCTGGGAGAAGGTCCTGGACACGCCCGAGAATATGCGCGTTTGTAAGTCCATCACGCTTGAGTCTATACACCAAGTACAAATTGATTAACTTATGTTGCCAGTAATCGCAATCGGCGGCATTCCCGGCTCCGGTACACCTTCCCCTCTCTTTTTTAGCCCTCCCAACCCCCGCTCACCCTCCCCCCAGGAAAAACCACCCTTTCCAAGCGCCTCACAGCCGCCATCAACGCCCGCCATGCCTCGACCTCCTCAGACCAACCGCCCATCGCGGCCTTCGTGCCCATGGACGGCTACCACTACACACGCGCGCAGCTCGACGCCATGCCCGACCCGGCGACGGCTCACGCCCGGCGGGGGGGCGAGTTCACCTTCGACGGCGAAGCCTTTCTGCAGCTGGTGAAGCGTCTCAAAGAGCCCCTGGCCGACAAGACAACCACCATCTTTGCCCCCTCGTTTGACCATGCCCTCAAGGACCCCAAGGAGAACGACATTCCAGTCGAGAAGACGCACCGTATTGTAGTGTTGGAGGGGAACTGTAAGCGCATGCACATCCCCTTCCCTTCCAACCCACCATTGGCAACCCAAACAACAAAAACTAACCCCCCCCAAAACACCAGACCTCCTCCTCCAAACCCCCCCCTGGTCCCACGCAGCTGCCCTCTTCACCCTAACAATCTTCGTCTCCGTCCCCCCGCAAGCGGCCCGCACCCGCCTAGTCGCCCGCCACGTCGCAGCCGGGCTGGCCTCGACGCCGGCCGAAGCCGACCGCCGCGCCGTCGAGAACGACCTCCCCAACGGGGAGGAAATCACACGGTTGCGGATTCGGGAGGTCGATTTTGTTGTTGAGAGTTGTGAGGACGGTTCGTGGGTGGCTTAGTTAGTTACCTAGTTCGTCAACTGGGGTTTTTAAATAGGTGGGTAAGGTCTATGTATTTCTGTCTACCTAGGTTGTTTTATTGGGAAGGGGGGGTGGTGGTTGGTTCGAGGGGAACCATACATACCAGCCGTAGTGATGGAAGCCCGGCGACTGATCAACTCCTCGCGATGCAAGTCTCTCACGGGCTATCACCGTCTCATCATGGTATCAGAACCACGCTGCGAAACATCACTTATCCCTTGTTACTTTGACAATTTTTATTTACTAAACCTACACGAGAACCTTGTCTCCTCTTACAACCTGTGATCTACCTGACAACGTCTGCGCAGAAGGCCCGCGCCCTTGTCCCCAAGCCAGATGGTATGACACCCGAATCATGCTTTGGCGCCCCAAAGCCATCCCATAGAGCCGGCAGAGACTGAACGCCAGAACTCCTAATCCCCCGCAAACCTAGAAAAACAAAAGAAAGAAATAATAACAGACGGCAGGTGAGAAGCCATTGCGGAGGCGAGTACCGATTAAACCTCCGTTGTGGGCGCCCTGCCCAGATCGTTGCGGCATCATGATTGATGAAGTACCCGAGATCCGTCAAATACATGACTGGGTTAAATTCTGACAAACTTTCCGCAATCCAGTAGATTGCTCAGAAGAAAAGCAATATGCTGCGTCTCAGAAACTGTATCAACTGGCTCGAAGACCCGGTCCGTTACTTACGGGCCGAGCCAGGGACGTGGAAGTTGAACTTCCCCGAGCTCGACGGCCCAGCGCCTGAGCTATGTCTAGACGCCGCGAGCCCACGCACTCTGGGCTGGGCCGAGGGTTGGACCGCAGGAGATGCCGTCGGCTGGGTTACGCCCGCCAACGGAGGCCGCGGCTCAGCCACCCGAGAAGACGCAACTAGGGCCGAGCCCGCCGACTGGACCGAAATAGACGCCAGTGCTGCGCGCAATGGACGCAGTATACCCTGCGCTCCGGGAGAAGCGGTCCTCGGAGTCGAGGCCGTCGGGGTGGACTGTGCCACTCCGGGAGACTCAACCGGAGTCAACCCCTCGGACTGCACCAAAGGAGATGGACCCAGTGTAGCCTGAGTCATATGAGGCCCTGCAGACAGTGGCGAGGCTGCTGATGTAGACTGTGCACGCAGGTCTCTCGTAGCCATGGCGATCGAGCTCGAAGGCTGAACAAGAGCAGTGCCTCGGTCTGCCCGCGCTGAAGCACTCGTTGGGGACCAAATCGAAAGGCGAGACATGCCGACCCTTAAATTCTCAATCTTATCAGTCCTCGGGGGGGTGACAGCTCCAGACTCGCTGCCAGTGAGTGCGGGCACTTGGTTGTCGCCATTGGCGGGAGCTCGAGATTCCGCCGGACCAACCTGAGGCCCATCGTTGCTCGGCTTCGGGAAGTAAAAGTCCATGACGTCCTCAGCCCCAACAGTGACCTTGGCTTGAGGATCAAGCTGGGCAAGGTCCTCGAGGTAACTCCGCCTGGACCAGCTCTTCTCGTACCGCGGGCCCGTGAAGTAGTTTGCGTGCTTGATATCCGGCGCGCCAGACGCCCATCGCGAGCTTTGGAGGCCCGAGTCCGACGTAGCAACAGGTCCCGCCGCCCTTGAGGCGGTGGCCTGAGACTTCCCAGTGTTCGGCTTGGACACCTCAGGTTCCTGCTCAGTGGGAACAGTTTCACCCAGTACCCATCGCATAGCGTTCGCGGACCTCAAGGCCTGGGACCGAGTAAAGGTAGCCCCGTGCATGCCCCGGTTCGGGTTGCTGGTCTGCCGAGCACGGTCTCCGGGCTTCGGCAAATATGGAATATCCGCGAAGCAGCCAGGAGGTTTAACCGCGGCGCCTCTCATCGACAGCAGCTCCTCAACGGTGTATTGGATGCGGCGCGGCTTACTACGGGCCACCAGCCTCTTCCGGTTGGTCGCAATCAAGGCAGCAAAGATGCCATCCACCATATCCTTGATCTCTTGGATTCTCAAGGCGCTGAGTCCCTGAGCTCTTGCGTCCTGCATGATGTGTTGGAGCACACCCACCCTGACCCCTTCGGCCATATGGTCCATTTCCGAAACTGTCTCAGTCCGACCACCGGTACCGCTCATGAGGAAGAATTGGAAGAGATGACGGGCCGTGTCCATGATATCCGTCAAGGACACCCGAGCAGAGGGTGTACCGATGTCGTAGTCGTACGGCTCGAGCGTGGACAACAACTCGGTGGCCTCCGATGGGTGTTGACTGGCAACAACGCTGAGATCGTCTGCCTCGAGGTCCACCAGTGTGGTGTCCTGCTCATCTTCGGCCGGTTGCTCGGGCGGAGTATCCTCTTGGCTGGAACCATTGATGGTCTCACTGGGAGAATGAGGGTCTTCGGCGGTGGTGGCAGCCGCAACACCGTCGCTGATAACGAAGGAGGCAACCGCCGTAGTGTCGCTGGTAATGGAGGGGGCAGCCGCCGCCTGTCCCACGACAGGATCCGGTTTGCCAACAGGGCCGTGTGCTGGTTGGATAGGCGGAAGCACAACTTGAGGCACCGATGCTCCAGGTGACATGGTCTGGACGCTCACAACGTCAACGGGAGAACCCGCTTGAGGGGCTTCGGAGACTGCTGCGTTGCTCGCCGGGGCCAAGGCGGTAGCCGAAGCGGGAGCCGAAGCAGACTCGATTTGATCGAGGTAGTTCCCAGCCTGGAGTGATCGAACTGTGGCCATGAACTCCACCAGGTTATCGTAGCCGGTGAAGTAAAGTTCGTAGCCCTGAAGCGCGCCATCATTCTGGAATGTGACGCCCAACAGGTTGTCGGCGCCCGTAGAATAGTCATACCAGGCTGAGATCGGCCACTGGCAGAACTTGCGGTTAAAAATAACCACAGTGAAAAACCCCAGTCCTGGCCGGCTGGCTGCGGACAGCAAGACAAGCGCAGACAGCGCCGGGTTGACATCCCGACTCAGAAACCTGACGGAATCCTTGAGCACGACGTTTGCGAGCTCAAAGGGCAAGGGCGCATTGGGGTCCACCTCTATATCGGGCATTGGTACAGCCGGAGGTGATGATAGAGGAGGTGGCAGCCTCATGTGTAGCGGGTTGACCGTTGCAGGTTTGGCCCTGAAGCTGGCTGAGGGCACCACGGCCCGGCCTGTCGACGCCCGTGAGTGGTTTCCATTCTGCTGACGACGTGCCGCGGGGGAAAAAGTATTGTTGTGGCCTGGTTCAATATTCTCCTTCCCGTTGAAGCGGGCCTTCTTGTTGGGCCCTGTAGGCCCGGCAGAATAGTGGCCGGACCTTGACAGGCAATCAGCATTGGGCAGTGATAAGCAGGACCTGGAATGCAAAACTAACCTCTTATTACGCTGGTCAAGAATTCTCATCGCCTTGCCGGCGATCCTGTCACTCTGGGACACGCCGCCACTCGCAGCATTGTCGTATGATCTTCCGCCGCCCAAATCGTCCAAGTCCTTGACACCATGGGCGTCTTCGTCATCAAAAGCGCCGGCCGCCATGGCGTCTACAAAGGTTTAGCACATTATTGGCCCATTTTTCAACCAGAGTGTAACGTACCTCTCCACACGTCGTTGATGTTCCAGTTCCCTCCAACGGGGTTACCATGGGGAGGGGCCCGCCGAGGCGCTGTGAAGCCTGGAGGAGGCATCTGGCGCCGGTGGTTGTTGGCTCCAGCACGGTGTTGGCCGCGGTGGCCACGATCCCGGTCCCGGTGCTCATCGTCAAGAGGTAACGCTTCGACGCGCGAGATGCCAAGGTCATCCTTCTCGCTGAAAGTTAGCAACGGAATTCTGTCATTGTGGAAGGGCCACGTTGGAAGAAACAAAAGAACTTGCCATCATTGCCAGCATGGCCGCTTGCTCCCTCATTCTTGCTTCTTCGTCTGCGGCGGAAAGGCCTTCAGACCCCTGGCCGGGCGGGCGATTGGAAGGAGTAGCCATGGCGACGATGTCGGTGTTGTTGATACGGAATATGTCTCAGGTGGGGCCGAATCCGTAGTCGGAATGAGATGAAGGTAGAACAGGACGAATTAAGAGGATGGTTGATTTTGGATGACGCGAAACCGAATGGCGGGCCTGTAGCCGAGGATGGTTTCGGAACTCGAGAGGTCTGGAAGTCAGTTAGAAGCCGAGAAGAAAACGAATGACGACCGAGGCGTGGAGGAAATGGATGATGGAGGAAGGAAGGAAAGTTCCGCTGGCGAGGGCCGAATCGGCGCCGGGCAACAGCGAGAATTAAAGTGGAAGGTACACTGTTGTCTGGGAGAGTGATGACGGAAAGGAAGGTGCGCGCCAGGTACCGAAGTCGAAAAGGGAAAAGAAACTTGGAACTTACTGGGGTAGTGAGATGAGGTAGGTAGGGTGAGTAAAATCTCGTAGAGATGATGGTCGAGGTGGGAGCAGACTCGGAGTAAAGATTGGCGATGCTTGAGGCAAGTGTCAGTCGGTACTGTAGTGGATGGTCGAAATCCATGAAGCGGGGATGGGGAAGGCAGGTGCAGCGACTTACCTTTGACAACGACTCGGGCGCAACCAATGCCACCAACGCGACTGATAAAGCCTGTGGCTCAGGAAGAAATAAATTCTAATTATCTGCTCCCAGGCTTGCCGAGTGCGAGTCAAGAAGAGATAGTTGGGTTGCCTTGCGAG
Organism: Chaetomidium leptoderma; assembly: GCA_033296705.1. Classification (NCBI taxonomy): domain Eukaryota; kingdom Fungi; phylum Ascomycota; class Sordariomycetes; order Sordariales; family Chaetomiaceae; genus Chaetomidium; species Chaetomidium leptoderma. The sequence goes on along the minus strand of MU857014.1, from coordinate 4,517 downwards.
GCAGTAGGCGAAGCTGTGGTGCGTCTTAATAGAAGAGGGAAGAAGTGCGCCCGCCTTGCTGAAAAGTTGTTGTGGTGGGAAGAAGGAAAAGTGTCTGGAGGGGAAAAGGCTGCGAGCTTCTTAAGGCCCTCTGCTCCGAGGTGACAATTTGAAAACGTGGACTGGACCCGCGCCTGCCCGGGTGTCATAGGGCGCAGAACCCTCAACCTCTGAGCGGACCAAGGGCCGGGTGATGGAAGGGATGGCGACGGCATCATACCGTGAGCCAGAAGCGGGCCCCGCGTTGATGAGGACGACATCGAGGACCGGGTGGTCGCGGACGTGGATACTAGAACGAAGAGGACCGGTGTCTGTGTTCCTGAACAACCAAATTTAAAGCGGATACCCCCCCATTGCTAGGCTGTTTCCTAGTTCAAGGGTCAGCAAGTATGCCCAAGTGAAAATCAAAGGATGATCGGGAGACCTGGACCTGAATCATCATAAGAGCTTTCAGCTTTCAGACCTTTCATAGATAAAGTATGTGCCCACCCCTGAGCCCCAACTCCCATAAGAAGGAGGAAATACTGTGAGGCGTTAGGATTTGAGACACTAAAATGTGCCTGCTGTATCTATCCCCTAGTCGTGTTGCCTGGCTTCCATGTTGTTTACTTTCCCCCTTTTTACTTTCAGGGGCAGAATGTGTGGTCCGTGCGCGATTGTCACCTGGCCGTGGAAACACCAGATCAATGGCGTTCCAAAATGTGACCACGTGCCGAGCAACTGTGAAGCCTGCAATGCTGCCCGTGTGCATTGGGTGAACTGAAAAGGCTTGAAAACTGGTTTTTCAGTCGACTTTAGGCGCCAAGGTCTCCCCAAACTCGTCACAATGATTTCTGTGTTGCTCTCCTTGACGGCTCGACTCCTTTGAGTGAGATTCAGTCTAGTTATCAAATAAATCAGAAAACGACAAAACCAACGGAAGTATCCGTAAAGGGCAGGTGAACCAATGAGTTAACGCTTCCATCCATCGCTAAAACCATGTATGCCGAGATTTGGAAATGCAAATGTGCCATCAAGATGCCGCCAATCCATGGCTCTTATCCTCTTGATCACTCTCCACCTCCCCTTGATTGGGCGCGCTTAACTGTTGTTGACTGGTGAGAGGATGGATGCAAGGTTTCAATTGACCGACCTTGCGGCTTGAAGAGTTGGAATTGACTGATTTACGGATACGAAATACTGGTGCCCCAAGCGACAAAAGATATGAAAATGACGTCACTTAATACGCCCCAAGTCTTTGGGGTTCGTCCAAAGTGAGGTGCGGGATGCATGACAAGGGAGCGAACCCTAACCCTTAATCGAGTTTAATGAGCAGAACCCTGGCCCGGGGTCTCCCGACCTCCCGACGCGCCGAGGCGCGACCCCCAAAAAACTTGCGACTGGTCACTGCGGCGATGCCACTTTTGAAATTTCCTGGCAGGGGTTCTGCAGTTGCCGCTCCCGGCAGCATCTTGCAGGTTGACCTTCACATGCGCCGTTTCTGATTTGGCTGGAAAGACACCTGCAATGACACATCTCAACCTACAACCACAAGGATGCTGAAGCCGACCTTTTCTTCCCTCGTCGCGAGGCGGCTCGCCCCGGCCCCGGCCTGGACATGCGCCCGGTGTCGCATCCAACTCCCCAGACCAGCCTTCCCCCGGGGCCCGATTGCCAGGCAGTATGGCAGCGTACCACGGCCCTCGTTCACAACTCCAAAGCCGAAGCCGAAGCCGCGCCGGCGAGCGGCTGTGCTTCTAGCGACCGCCGGAGGAGGAGCCGCTGCCATGTTGCTGTCGGTTGGCGACGATGTCAAGAGTGGCTATGAAGCAATGGAGCGGACGGGGAGAGTGGCGTCGACTCTTGTACTCTGTATCAACGAGTAAGCGCTACACCTACGAATAGTCATGACCGCGCAGATGCTGAGACCATGACAGCTACCGAACCACACTCAACCAGCGGGATAAGCTCGAGGACACCGAGGAGAGGGACCACGTGCTCAAGGCTTGCCACAAGCGGTGTGCTCTTAGGACACTAAAGGTGCTCGAGACGAATGGGGGGATATTCATCAAGCTTGGGCAACACCTGGTAGGTCCCACCAAAAAGATCAGACACACGGCTCGATACTGACCGCTCCTCCTAGAGTGCCATGAACTATCTCCTCCCGACCGAATGGACGACGACTTTTATACCCCTCCAGGATAAATGCCCGGTGTCCTCATTCGAGTCGATCGAGCAGATGTTCAAGAAGGATACAGGGGAGGACCTATGGGACTACTTCTCCGAGTTTTCGGCCGAGCCCATCGGCGCCGCATCGCTGGCCCAAGTTCATCTGGCAACCATCAAGGAGACGGGACAGAAGGTGGCCGTCAAGGTCCAACACCCAAGCCTGGAACAATGGTCAAAGTTGGACATGTCGCTCACCAGCTTCACCTTCTCGACGCTCAAACGCTTCTTCCCCGAATACGATCTCGAGTGGCTGTCATCCGAGATTGAGGTTTCGCTCCCCCTGGAGCTCAACTTCCAATGCGAGGCAGAGAATTCGATACGCACAAAGGAGCATTTTGCTCGCATCCCCGAACTGCCGCTTGTTATCCCGGACGTCATCTGGGCCAAGAAGCGCATCCTCGTCATGGCCTGCGAGGCTGGCCGTCGCCTGGACGACCTCGATTACATGGACTCGAACCAAATCGACCGCGACGAGGTGTCGGCAACACTAGCCCGGATCTTCAACGAGATGATTTTCGGCGACAATGCGCCGCTGCATTGCGACCCGCACGGCGGCAACATTGCCATCCGCAGGACCACCTCCAGGCGAGGAGGCGGCGCCAACTTCGACATCATCTTGTACGATCACGGCCTGTACCGGGACATTCCGCAGGCACTCCGGCGCTCGTACGCCAAGATGTGGCTCGCCATCATCGACGGCGACGTCGAGCGCATGAAAAAGTACGTGAACGAGGTGGCGGGCGTGGGCGAGGACAAGTTCCCGCTGTTTGCGTCGGCCATCACGGGGCGCGACTTCAGCGTCGTCAGCTCGTCCATCACCAAGCCCAAGGAGGCGAGCGAGCAAAAGACGATGAGTAGCGCGCTGCAAGAGGGCCTGCTCGTCGACCTCGTGCAGATGCTCGGCCAGGTGCCGCGCATCATCCTGCTCATCCTCAAGACCAACGACCTCACGCGCAGCCTGGACGAGAACCTGCAGACGAGCCAGGGCCCGGCGCGGCAGTTTCTGATTCTGGCGCGGTACTGCATGCGGACCGTGTTTTATGAGCAGCTGGACGAGATTCGCCAGCGGGGGTCGCTGTACTGGCCGCCGAATGCCGTCCGCGTGTTTGCGGCCTGGCTGGGTTATATGAGGGTGGGCGTCAAGCTCGAGGCGTTCGAACTGTGGATTATCATCAAGCGCGCGTTTGGTTATCAGATTGGGATAGGCTTGGGTGGTATGGCATAGACTTGGGGGTGCACATGTATTTATGACCACGTTTAGATATTTAATCAATCCAGTTATGAAGAAGCCTTGCTAGGCTTCCGGATTTCTCACAATGTGAGTCGTCAACCACGTTGCGTATGTGGTCTATGAAACTGACACGTTGTCGAATTTGAAGAATCAAACTTCTGGACTCTCACGCCCGAGGCTCGAATCTGTCCTTGGTGCTGATCGGCACCCCCTGAAGTGGCAGGGTTCCAAGCGCAAGGCACTCATGCCAAGACTGGCTCGTGACTGGGCTCCAGGCATCATCAGCACAGCCGCACCCAGGCCGAGGGGAGAGGACAATTGTTTCTTTTTTATATCGTCAACCGTCCCAATTTTCTATCACGGTTATCGCCTAGTATTCTCACTGGTATCCGATATTTCGAGAGTTTCCCCATTCAATCAACACCTGACCACTCTCAACAATCCGCCGTCAACAACGACAGCGTCAACAACACAACACCATCAACAACAACAACAACCCCACCACCACCAAACCTCACCACCCCCCAAACAAAACAATGCTCTCCAAACTCATCTCCGAACTCAAATCCAAAACCCCCCCAACCCCCCCCCAGCCACCCAACAAACCAATCCTCACCCACTACCACTCCCTCCCCGTCGCCCTCCCCCCAACCTTCCTCACCACCCCGGCCCCCGACACCCTCCCAATCGAAATAACCCCCATCGACTGGTCCACCACCCCCATCCCCGAAAACACAGGCCTCTACGCCGTCGTGCTCGACAACGTGCTCTCCCCCTCGGAATGCACCACCCTCCTCTCCCTCGCCGAAGCCAGCGTCCCTTCCCCCGGGGAAACAGGCGGGGAACTGCGGAACGGACCGGATGATGCGTGGGGCCCGGCGCTGGTGAATGTGGGGGGCGGGTTTGAGGTGTTGGATGGGGGGTATCGGAACGGGGATCGGATCGTGTGGGATTGTCAGGAGGTGGTGGATCGGGTTTGGGGGAGGTGTTTGCAAGGGGATGGGGAGACTGTGTTGGGGGAGAGGTTTAAGGGGATTGG
>MU857013.1:0-62224 GCA_033296705.1 Chaetomidium leptoderma | reverse complement strand
CATAGTAATAAGAATCCCGAGTTTGCCTACAAAATTGTCCTCCGGACAGGATAATTAACAATGCAGGTCCAACATTGCCTGCTTTGGGGTTTGAAACCCCCGGGGAGAAACGAAAGATGGTGGTGGGTGGTGGGTGGTGGGTGGTGGGTGGTGGGTGGTGGGTGTATGGTGTTTTGTGTGTGCGGGATATGAGGTGCTGCCGTCTATGTTTCCAACTATGTACCCGCGAAGAGAAATCGATGAGCCAGACGCCCTTTTGTTTTTGTTTTTCCCTCCCTTTTAAGATCAGAGCTGACCCAAGAGAGAGAGAGAAAGCAGTTATGAAGGAAGCGCCTGTTCAAACAGTATCAGAAAAAAGAAGCTCCGGACAGAGAAGAGAAGAGAAGGGAGAGAAATGACTGACTTAAGCCTCGATGATGGTACGGGCAGCGTTGTACATGGCGTGCAGGTCGCGGGTGGCCTTGGTGCACACACCCTCGGGGCTGTGGCAGGTGGCGGCGCGCTTCCAGCACGGCATGCCGAGTAACTGCTTGCACCAGGGGCCGGCCTCGCGGGCCATCTTGAGGGCGTTTCCTTGGTCGATGGCGTTGACGACGGCGGCGGCGGCGCGCTTGGCCTTCCAGCAGGACTGGCCCTCGCTGGTGCAGCGCTTGACGTCGTCGTTGGCGGCCGCGCTGCCGTCGCGCTTCCAGCACGACGAGCCCATGAAGCGGGTGCAGAAGCGGTCGGGCTCGGCCTCGGCCTCGCGCTTCTCGTCGCGCTTCCAGCACGGCATGCCCAGGAACTGCTTGCACCAGGGGCCCGCGTCGCGCTTCCAGCACGGCATGCCCAGGAACTGCTTGCACCACGGCTCGGCGTCGCGCTTCTCGACCGCCTCGGCCGACGGCTCGGACCGCTTCCAGCACGGCATGCCCAGGAACTGCGTGCACCACGGCGAGGCGTCGGCGTCGCGCCTGGTCTCGGCCGCCTCGGTGGTGCTGCCGGACTCGGACCGCTTCCAGCAGGGCATGCCCAGGAACTGGGTGCACCAGGGCTCGGCCTCGCGCTTCTCGGTGGGCTTCTCTTCCTCGGTGCCGGTGGGCGGGGGTGCGTCGAAGCCGAGCGCGCTGTAGAAGGCGGCCGGGTTCTCGTGGCTCGCGGCGATGGCGAGGGCGAGCTCGTGGAGTTGGCGGCGGGCGATCCAGGCCGTCTCGCTCTGGGTCTCGTCGCGGGCGGCGAGCTGGCCGTTCTGCTGGACGGCGTCGGAGAAGGCGTCGGCGGCCCGCTTGACGGTGTCGCAGGCCTGGCCCTCGGCGGAGCAGAACCGCTTGTCCTGGTCGATGACGGCCACGGCGTCGACCGAGACCGCGACGGCCAGGATGGTAAGGGGGAGGGTGAACTTCATGGTGCCGAAACTTGGCGGAAAGATGGTTTTTAGATGTGTGTGTGTGTGTGTGTGTGTGTGTCTTCGGTGATGACGACCCTTTGGGATGTCTTGACTTGTTGATCTGGGTGAGGATAGGAGGAGGAGGGGGGGAGGGGACGACAGAAGGCTGAGGATGATGGAGTTTTTTATAGACCTGTGATGAAGGCTTATTCAGGGGTTGGAGCTTTATTGTCGCAAGTGGTGTATAGACAGACTCGGGCACGAGGCCTGTGGAACACAAACCCGTCCTCGCCGTCCACCTCGGCCGTCAAAGACCACGCACGGCCGGTCATCCCGACGGTCCACAATAACTACTAGTACACTCTTGAACAGACGCAGAAAAAGAGATGTGTCGTCGAGACCACGATTCGATTGCGGGCGGGAACTTCCAGCAAAGCGCTATTCAGACCCCAAAGAGGCAATTGTGTGCCTCGTAGTCAAGGGAGCCCGTCTTTCCAGCAACAAAGCGTCCCGCGACGGCTTCCCCAGGCCAAGGCGAATCCCGCCTGATACATCAGTCGGGTAGGTTATCACAGCCCGATGCCCGAGCCTTCTAGGCCCAGAGGTGTTCTGGCTGGGGTCCAGAGGCGACTGTCGTGGGGTTTGTTTGAGTGTTGAGGGAGGGGCCCCCCTTATTGAGTGTTTATTCAGACCCGTTTTGGGAAGGCGTGGCTTATTGACCATGAGAACAGCCAACCAGCTCCACGACTGTTCAACGGCGCCTGCCGGGCTCCCTGGCTCAATCCTGTCTGCCCGGTTTGCTTCAGAGTGCATTCATTCAAGAGAAACGCCTGCAGGAAAGCCACAACGTGGTGCGGGCTGCCACGAGGACCGAGACTGGACGAGACAGACTCTGTGGATGTTTTTTTTTGGGTCGCCGAGCAGAGCAGTTTGCACCGCAGTTTGCACTCAGCTGGGCCGGTTCGAGAAAGATGGAATGTGGCAGGGTCAAAATGCTCTGCATCTCAGGGCAAGTGGCAACCGAGTTGCGTTTGTTTGAAATCTCCAGCTTTCCTCAGCACGGGAACAAGATGGTGGCGCTGTGCCGTGGATCTTGCCGGCTGTTTTGTGAGGAACTCGCCATGGAAGAAGATTCATTGATCCATGGTAAGTTTTTTTCCCCGGTTCTCCTCCCTGCGTTCGGCGTCGACACAGGATCGGTCCCGTCGGTCGAGACTGCCCTCAGACGGGAGCTGGCCTGGGCCTTTTGAACGAAACCCGACAGACCTACCGGCTCCTTCCCTGGTCCTCGGAAATGCGGTTTGCAACTTCCCAGCTTGAGATCGGCGTCTTTGAGCTTGACTCCATGTTCGAGAAGCCGGGGCCCTCCGTCATTTGTTCCCGGCCCTACCTCGCCTCGACATAATATTACCTCTTTGCAAGGGTTTACTTTGAGATTGGGAGCACGGACAGACAGATGGCCGCTTTGAACACCGCGGGATTAACGTGGGAGCACTTCCACATCCCAAGGGGGGCTTTCAGAGTCGGCGTTCATGCGTCGCTGCTACAACACAGGCCGAGAGGGGGGGGACAACAATCACACGTTAATTAGAGGTTTGGGGGCCGGGACTTCAGAATCACGCTGATATTCTCACTTTTCTCACGGCTCTAGTTTCTTGCCAGCTGTTATCATTCTCATACCACACTTGTAATTATATTACCCAGTAGTCATTCTATTTTTTGCCTTGGTCAGCCTGAGCCTGGGGGATCATTGGTGTCCCCCGTTTCACGCCCCATAAACAGGGTTGACAGATCACCTGGCTGAGGCTGGCTCACCATTCTCTGAACAGGGGTGCTACCGCAGACCCTGCCAGCGGTGTGTTTGGCACCATGCCATCCATCGCCATGGCAGTCTCTCTCAACGACCGGTAACCACGGACCCTCCTGAGCCTGGGATGTGGACGAGGCGCTGCTTGAGGGCTCCCCTGTGTCACCCCGGGAGCTATGTTGGGAGTTATTTTGGGGGCTACTATGACCCGATTTACCCCGTGTGGCCGTTGAGTGGGCAGCGTCCTTCTGTCATCCCTCGGCTCCCACCTGCTGCTACTACTAGCGGCGGCGGTGGATGCTAGTGCGACCACACCCAGGGGTTGGTCGCAACGGGGGATGCGTTGGTGCTCAGCGATCGCCATGTGTGGCTGCCACCCTTCCCGCCACTCACTTAACCGAACCTCTGGGGGACATGGTGGCACCGTGTCAACGGTGCTGCGATTAGCAAACTTCAATGCCGAGCTCCCATCTGAGACTCGCGGCATGATGCTTTTTGCATCAAGGACCGTGTTGTTGGGATCTGCCCCGGAACTAAGCAGTACATCCGGCCCCATTACAGACGGCCGATACGGCATGTAGCTCTTTACCGGCGCCCCAGGGTTTAGCCTTACCTGCACTTCCCGCCGTGCTGTGTCCGGTTCCAGTGCCCATGTCAGCAACCGACGTGGTAGTTTCCCGGACCCATCAACCATTCCAGGGGGTCGGTAAAGCGAGCGGTATACCAACTCGCCTTTGTCATTACCCATTTGCTTTCCCTGAACAGAAACCGGAGCAGATACCTGTAGGTTGGGAATTTGCAACCGAGGCTCGCTTGATGGCTCTTTCGAGACAACGGAGCTTGATGGCTCTTTAGAGACAACGGAGCTGGATGATATTCCCTCATCAGGGAGCACCCCATGCCCAAGTGAACCCGAGGCAAGAGAATGTCCTTGAGCCGGAAGGGCCGTCGTAGACGGCCAGACTTTGGCAACTCGGATGACTTTGAACGACGGCTCGCTGTGCCGGTCCTTACCCAGAGCTTTCAGCCGACGCGCGATGCTGAGGGCATGATTACTCCATTTTCTGTGTCTAGGCAATGGTTGTCCCACTCCCGACTGGATTACATGAGTTCCGTCCATGGTTTCCTGTGTTCAGCACGTTTTTCGACGTGTATTTCCTTGTTCATGTGGTTGCTAATTATCAACGTTGGGTTTGCTCCGTCGTTGATTCTTGCAGGGCAAAGAGAACTTGGAAGAGAACACAGATTAGCTCGAGATGGAAATAAGGTCTAGAAATAGGAGTCGTGCTTTGTCCATTCGGCCGTGCCTCCACGCCCGAACAGCCTCCTTGTTCCCTGAACTTCCCTCTTGGTCGACCTACGCAGTCTTTAACAGCATTGTTCTATTGTGTCCCTTGATATTTCCTGTGGATTTCCAGCGATCCACGCAACTTTTGCATCTCCGACAATCCACGGGGAAACAAAAAAAGATTTCTCGTCTTGTCTTTCTTGCGAAGCATTGCTGCGGCGCTGCTTGGCCCCCAAGTTGGCCCCCAAGCTCTTATGGACTCATGCACGAATCATACCGTCACACGAGACAACAGCCAGCCAGTATTCTCAGGTCCTTCAAAGATTCGATGTTGGAAGTTGATCTCAGCGCCCCCTCATGTGGGCTAGGACCTGTTCTGTGCCTTCATAAAATCGAAAGGTACCACAATGGATACGAGGAGGATTGATTACCTCCGTTTAATTTTGGACTTGCTTTAACAGCAGCCACAAATTACAGTCAACAGCTGCCCCGTGAGGGAGGAATCAAGGATCCGGGTTGCATGAGCGATGTCGATCGAGCTGACGAGTTCTCTTGTTCAGTCCCCGAGATCGCCGACCAGATATTTTCACCTCATCAACTTCTGGCAAGGGAGCTTTGAGTAGCAAGGGCTTGTTAGCCTCTGGTAGTTATATAAACCCTCTATCCGCCACTACTAGTACCCGCCAACAGGAAACAACCTATCACCCCCCGCACTTTATCAGAACACAACAGAACTCGCTGCATCCGATATTCATATCCTCCCTCACCAACTACCCACTATCAAGTCTATCACCATTGCTGTTGCCCTCTTTGCCTCCTTGGCTTTGGCCGCCCCGACGTTGGGTGGCAAGGACAACACAGGTTCGTCGCCACTCTCCGGGTGCAAGCATGGGTCATAATAAAAATAGTAACAAATCTGCTAACCTCAGTGATTCAACACAAACAAAAGAAGCCGGTGTCCTAGAGAAACGTGAATGCGACAAGAACGTGTGCGGCTGGAGGCATGGGTGTAGCTATGACGAGTGCATTAGTAACCTTTGCACTTTGCCCACCAAGCAGTTCGGTTGCCCGCAGCGTAGGCTAATTTCAACATTCCTCGATTGTTTTTAATATTACTAATCTGATGTTTCCTGTGCAGTGTGGGCAAGCTCTTGCGGCTCTTGTTAGTTGGGGGCTCAGGAGCTCGGGGGTTCAGGGGTTCAGGGGCCAGCTCAACCTTCTGGGCGGCACTAAGCTTGAGAAGCCTTGGAAAGGTTGGAATTGAAATGAGTGGTTGTTGAGTGCTAGCTATCCTCTTAACTGTGCCCTGCACAGTTAGTATTGTATCTCAACAAAATTCCCACGTGCTTGCTATTTTCTGTGTTGTGTTGTTGGCAGGTATATGTGTTGAGTAACCAAACAAGTCAGAGGTGTGATTTTATTAACCTAGCAGTGACAAAGAAGATGAAACAACACTTTTAAAGTAAAGCTCGTTGGCTATAGCAAACACATCCGTACATATTGAAGAGTCCTGGTCTAGGATGACACAGGTTGCCATGCTTTCGAAGAGTAACACTGTCAGTTGTTTCAGACCCAGTGGAACGTGCAAGTAAAGCAAATAGACCGGACTCAACCCCCTTGCAATGCTTTTTAAAACCTGTGATCTCAAGTTACGTATCTGCCATGTGGCATAGCATGAGAACGTCCATGCTCTTCCCCCCTAGGCTGCCGTTCTCGTCACAGGGCGCGGCCGGCGCCACGGAAACTCCAAGTAACAGCCGGCGCCAGCGTACTATCACGGCTTGAACTCTCACGAGCCGCAGTGCGGCTGGCACCATCGCGGTCATGGCTTCGGCGAGACGGGGCTATAAATCCTTTTTCTCTCGGCCTCAGCGAACCTTCATTTCTTTCTTTCCTCGCCGCCACGACAAAGTTTCACAACCGCACCGTCACCAGCGCTCCCAGCTTCTCTTCAACCAGCCTCTCGACCTCTCTTTTTCTTTCTCTCTCTCTCTAAAAATCTTTACCATGGTCCTCAAGCGCTGGGAAATCTGCCAAGTCATCGGCTTCAACAGCTGGACCGCCGTCCAAGTCTGGCTGGACGACGTTGTGGATGCGGCTTTCGTGGAGCTCATCGACGATTACCTCGCGCCCCTCGACGTCCTTGGCGAGAGAAGCCCACCGGCCGGGCAGGCCATCAAGGAGTATTTCGTCCGTTTTGCCGAGGACTTTGATCGGAGAGTAGAGCGGCGCATGTCGGAGCTGGAGAATGGCATGCTGAGCCGTCCGAACAAGAACGGCTGTAAGTTATTATCATGGTTGACTTGCGACGGCGCCTTTCCTTTTTGTTCGACTGATAAATTAACGTTGCTGTGCGTGCAGGGGACATCAGACGGCACTACGAGCGCTTCATCGTGGAGGCCGTCGCCCTGGACCGTCTCTCGGCGCGGAGATGGCCCGAGAAGAACCACATGGCGGCGAAGAGCTGGGCCGAGGAGCCGGTCAAGCTCTTCGCCAACATGTACGAGCTGACCGAGGCAATCTGCCACAATTACTGGTACGTACTGTTATGACTGTTGGGCCCGTTTGGCGCGCCTCCGCCCACCTTGGACGCTGAAGAGGACTCCCCACCCCCAAGAAAGCCCCTTGGCGCTAGAACTTCCCCAGCCGCTCAAGAAGAAAGCAAGTCACTAACGTTTTTCACTGTGCAGGAAGCCCGCCGAAACCGAGATGTGGGCGTCGGACGACTCGGACGTCCCGTACACCGACGCGGGAGACTTGCCCGGCGCGCGGCTGAGAGTTTGAGGATGCGGTTCGGACTTTGGAGTTGGGAACTTGGGAGCTCGGAGGGCAAAATATATCATTAGGGATGGTGCAGTGGCTGGGATGGAAGGGAACGCCCCGGGTCGAACGGGCGACGGCGTGTCAAAGCCGTGACGCTGATTTTTGTTTCCCCCCTATATCATTCAATCGAGTTTGACTTTCAATCGTTGCTGGCATGCCACAGATTCCCTGACGTAGTCCTGAGTGTTGCCTTTTGGGTTGAATGTCGAAGGGAACGATAGACCAAAAAGCAAACAAAGTGCGCCAACCTCAAAGATCTGAGGTTGGAAGAAGACGGAGCAAAAGAGAAGGGAATTGCATTGCGTCAGCCGCGAATCGAACGCGGGGCCCATCGATGGCAACGATGGATTTTACCACTAAACCACTGACGCTGCGAGTTGTGATAGAGAATTTAGAGTGCTACTGTCCTATGAGAAGGGTCATCCCTGCAGTCCGGGAACGCTCCCGGGACCCCACCCACCGCTGGGGGCCTGAGTCCTACCCTCCACGGACTATGTCAATGGGAAACAAAAGACAGAAAGAGTAAAAGGTAAACAACCGAGGTAGAGGACGAATAAGAGGGAAAGCTAGGACAGAAAGAAGAAGAAGAAGAAGCGGGCCCCAAACACCGTTGGCATCACGCCTTGTACGACGATGGTGCCCAATGGACAATGGATACTGTTTATCCCTCCTCTCCGGGCTGACTCATGTAGTGTGTGCATCTCTCCATCTTTTTGGTCATTGGGCATGCCGCTCTATACCGAGTACGGATAACTAGTTTAAAGAGAGATGATAGCGTACTTGTTGTAGCGTTTGATCATGTCCTCCCACCGGACAGGCGGCAGTGTCTTCGCCTTGCAGTCACCACAGAGATTGTTGACACTGGTTCAGGCCCGTGTCAGTACGAGTCAGAGTCATAGTTGGGCCCAAAGCTGCTTACCACTCGAAATGGGTTACGTCGGGCGGACAACGCTTGTACGTGACGGTGTAGAGATCGCACTATTTTGAGGCGATGAACCGGTGGTGGTTGCAGCCGTATTCTCGTTGGATAAAGTTGCACATGGTCTTTGGAGGGAACGGCGGCGAAACAGCAGGTAATGTCGAATAGTAGGTAGGCAGCAACTGGCAGTTGGGCTTGAGACACTGTTCTTCCTTGTTCCGCCGTGCATTGTCTTGCTGTCTTGTGGCCGTAGTAAGGACCGTGAGGGTGTCCGTGGCAGTCGTACCCTTCGTTCGTCGTTTTCGCGAGCACCGTTCGTTGCCAGGGCCCATGGTGGCGGCCATGAACACATTGCGTTGCACAATAACCTCCGAAACAGCTGCCGTTATTTTTGTCTTGATGAGGTCGGTCGCGTCTGCGCCCGTACTTTCTTGTTGCGTATTTTGTGATCTTTGTCGATTGAGCGTCGCCGGGCCCACTAACAAATAGTCAAATACCCCCCAGGGCCACAGGCCTTCCTTCCCTCTAGGGAATCACGTCTTCCTTACCTACTGCTCTTTGTTTTCTTTTGCGGACTGGAAACCCAATTAACCTGCAAGAAGCAAAGTGATTTCCCCCCAAATCCACAACAAGCATTGTGAAGAAAATCACCTCCATCCAAGCTTCGAGCCCAACCGCAACAACGGCTCGAAGAGCTTCGAACCAGGAAAAGCAGCCACAGCTCACGTTACCGCCCAGACGATTTGACGAGCCCAGACAACTTGACGAGAAAAGTGCCCAGTTGCGCCCAGACAGACCCTCCGTTTCCGGCCAAGTCCGATTCCGGCGGCCAAGTCCGATCCCATGCCTCGCTTCACCTTGCCGGCGTCCCTTCCGGGTCGAGTCCACAACCAGATCTCTGCAACTTTGCCATCAAGGCTACGCACGACTCCAGCCTAACAACGAGTTCCTCCCTCTCCAATCCGCCTCTTGGAAATCAAACACTGCCCCCCCCCCGATGAAGAACGTGTCTGCCACGGGTACGCGTCCTCCTCAATCAAACAAACTGACGCCCCGACACCACGACTCTATCACCATCTGTCGATACTCGATAATACCCAAGATTCTTCGTTTTCCGATCCGTAGTTCTGTACCCAGCCGCAGTGGAACGTCGGCCCATTTATGAGGGACGGCTTGATCTTGACGAGACCGCGGAGGAGCAGGATGATGAGGAAGCAGGAGTGGATGAAGATGGCGAATCTTTTATATAGGGCCTGGAGACGTCCCATGATTCCAGGAGATTGGCGTTGGAGTTCCTTGGTGTCGCACATTGTCGGAGTGTGTGGTTTACGAGTCTGTCGGTTGGGTATGCCGACAGGAGCCCTACTCCCGCTTGCAACTGTAGTGCAAGGCCTTGCACCGGGCGCAGGGCGGCGTGTCACCGTGCTTGGCGTTGCCGCCGCCGCCGGGCCGGTCGGTGCAGGGCAGCAGCTGGTCTGCGCGCACCACCTTGGGGCTCGCGAGGCCACCGTCGCCGCGGTCCCGGTTCTTGGCCAGCTCGGCCTCCCGGCGCGAGCAACACCCGCAGGGGGGCTCCCGACGGCTGCCGAAAGTCATCCAGCCGAGGGCGACGCGCCACTCCCCTGCGGCCTTTATTTTCTTGCCGTCGGCGTCTGGGAGCGACGGGGCGGGGGCCGACGGGGCGGGGGCGGAGGCGCGGGCGGAGGCCGTGGCAGGGTTGGAGGGACCCGCCGCGGGACCAAGTGCGGCGGGAGCGCTCACCGGACGCCGGGCTGGCAACGGCGTCCGGCCCGAGGCGTTCTTGGCCCCAGGACGATTGGGGCGGGCCAGGGCCTAAAACAGCGATAGAGTCAGCCAGCCATCGTGGGATTCGCAAACAACGACTAATAGCTGCTTACCTCGTCGAGGAGCGCGGAGGGGCGCGCGCGGCTCGTGGCCATCAGCGCATGCACCGCCTCAACCTCGGCGGGATCCTGGCCACGGGTGGTGAGGTCAGCCATGGGAAGTGGGAAACAGGACGAAGAGTGGGCAAAATAAAAAGACTTACGAGAGTAGCAGCCAGAGTGTCACTCTGGCCGCCAAAGGTTGCCGCCGCGGCGGCGAGGAGGGAGAGGGCTGGTTCGCCCATGGTTGTGTATATCCACCTGTGTTGTTGTCACAGGTGGATTGGCGGGTGGCTCGTCGAGGACGAGGACGAGCAGGGACGAGTAGGGCAGATGAGCAGGAGAGAAAACTTGAGAGAACAGTATGTGTCTCTCAAGGCTGCCGATCTGTGTTAACCAGCTGGCAGTCTGTCTGGGGGGGAGACGCAGGAAATATACGCCGGGACAAGAGATAAAAGTCCCAATCGCCCCAACGCAGGTAAAGCGATCCGCGCCGATTAGCGGGCCGGGGCGTTTTGCCATGACATGTGCCTCGCGCCGGTGCGGCAGTAGCATATATGGGAGCCATATGTGCATGTGAGAGGGAATGTATGCGTGATGGTGGCTGGACCGGCGCTGGTCAGGCGAGCAAGCAGCGGAGGCCGCTGGTTTCCTTTTTTGGCATTTCCGAGGATGCTACCAACATCAGACTGGCACTTAGGTTCTTAGGTCCCAATACGTGCCGGTCGAGGGAATGTCCGGGACTCCGATGGCCCGCCGAGGGCTTCTCACTTCCTCTTTCTGTAAAGGACACGCCTGCCTACTGCTAGTACTTCGCTACTTCGCCCCAAGACGAACTCACCTCTTTCCTCAACTCGTCTGTCCCGACACACGCTCGAAATACAAGTCCAGCACCGAACGACACGTCTGTTTCCATCTACAGCCTACCTAAATGTCATCAGGGGTCGGACTTGCGAACTCGGTGCGGCAGACGGAACACCGAGGATCCGGGGCCGACATGCTGGGGCTGTGTAGTGTTCTCGCAGACTGAACTAAGCATATATGACTGACTGAACCAGTGCCTGCATTGCATCGCTGGTTTTGCATAGAAATTGTTGAAGCCCCGCTCGCGTGCTCCGAGTCCCCAAAAGTTCGAGGCAGGTGCCAGTGGCGCATGTTACTGTATTCCTACGTATCTTTAACATGTCGAGCTGCCCCTCGTCCGCCAGCACCGTATTACCGATGACCGCACACGGTTGCCGCGCGATATCGGTCCTGCCGTTCCCAGTTAGCATAGCCATCGCGAAGGGACTGGTCAAAATCCCGGTCCCGGCCAAGAGTGTCGACCACCCACTGCGGAACACTCGCACTTGTTGGCGAGTTGGGCTTATCAAAATTACTTCTTCGTGGTCAATCTCGACGACAGCACTCCCATGCAGAACCGGTTCCGTCTTGGGCACGGGTATCTAACCTGTGCAGTCGGGGCATGGCTCGTCGTACCACTCGTCTTCCGTTTCCACCTCTTCCTCCTCGATGCATGGTCGCCGAGCCTTCCCTCCCGGCAACAGAACATCGTCGAGCAAGAAGTCGGATTGCTGCACTTGATGAGATACTCGCATGCGTGGTTGACTGTGGCGGAGCACCGGAAGTGCCTCGTCAGCTTGATGCACATTCTTTTGCCATAAGATTGTTTTCGGTCGGTTTCCAAGGTCGGACAAAGAAACAGTTTTGCTCGTAAGCTGAAGCGTACATGGAGCTAGGGGCAACCAGTCCACCTTTTAATTTGTTTACACCATCTATCATATGCCCTGCCAAAAGCCACTCCTTGCTTCATCTCGCCAAGCTGACCTGTTCTGTTTCGAGAACTTCTAACTCAATCGCCGAACAGCTTACATTGGTTTGCATGCAGTCAGGACAACAGAATTCAGAAGGCAAGATCATGACTCGCTGCAAGCTAAGGCAGTTGTACATACCTCCCCGCCCTCGTTTGATGCAAGGCCCAGAGCCTGCCTCGCATCACCTACGCCTGTCGGTTCATCTCAGCCTCACAATGATATGTATGCGAGAGAAACCTCCCGCCTTGTGCAAGGCTGAGAGCAAAACGGTTTCATCCCACACAGCGTCTCTGTGCTCCGAGAACCTCACCCTTGCTGCAAGGCTGGACGGAACAAGTCCGTGCCGATTCACTAGATTCAATTTACATCTGAAGGGTAGTGGGACAGGACATGCCAATAGTTCAAAAACACGGGGGCTGAAATTCCGAAGCCCGTGAGGCAACGGGAGTCTTCCTAGCCAAGACAATGCCTTTAACCTAGCAGCCTTTGTGTCAAGGGGGGAAAGTGAGGGAGGGGTTAGGGTTTACTCAGGATCTTTGCCCCTGTTTAAATTAAACTTCAGAGACAAGGCTATTGAGACCTGGCACCACCGGAATTTGTAGAGTAGGTAGTATGATGTATCTATGCTATAAAACGGATAGTACAGGAGCGTTACTCAAACAGTCGGGACACACATTCCAGGAATCGTGGCCATCCAACACCCAATGCAACGTCTCACTCGGGTATTGACTTGTCGTGTAACAAACAACCCCCGTTTGTGTAACCTTTTGACATGATTCAGGGGTAAGTAAATATAAGGCTGGAGCTCAGGGCCCCTACGTACCAAGCACTCAGCAAAGCGGCAATCTGATGGGCTGATCTCAACGTACTGTACCTACTACTTCCCCATGGACACGCCTCGAATGAATGACAAAAACGCCAAATAGTCATTTGAGTCCTCGGTGCTATGTGAACCGCCGCAAGCAAACCAACCCCTGCGGTGTTTAGCAATGTACTGTATAGCCTACCCCGACACTCCAGACCAGGCAAGCGCCCCCCCATCCCAAACCCCCTTCATGCAACCATTGTATGTCATAACAACCAGACCAGGCACACCTTTGAAGGCACCAGAGTCATATACCACATACCAGAGGTAGTCAACCTCGCAATGCAAAAGTGCTAGATCCATCCCCCGCCGCCGTGACATTTTCATTTCTAAGAAGAAAGGTTCTCGTCGCTCACGCCAAGTAGCGATATGCCGCTGTCTCGCCATCGATTCGTTCAAGGTACTCCCTCACGAGTAGGTCCTCGATGCGCTTCTTGATCATGGAAATCTCGGGTTTGAACCGGCCGGCCAACTGGCCAATGACCTCGGTCGTGAGTTGGGTATGCGTGAGTTCCTTGCGTTGTCTAGACATTTTTACACCCCCCAAAGTTAGTCACAACACAATACAGCAAAAGAGATTTACAATGTCAGGGGGGTAGGTAATAGTAGGTAGTAGGTAGGGGGAAACTGACTTCATGATGCGCACCACGGCGGCATCCACCACGTGCGCTCTCGTCTGGTCATTCTTGCGCTCCGTTTCCTTGCGCTCTTCGCTGTCCTCCACCTTGGACGTGCCACTGATAACCGGCGCCTTGATCTTGATGGTCTTGCTGACAAACTGGGCGTTGAACGAGAACTTGTCCGTCGTCTTGACGTTCTTGGAGAGGGGCTCCTTGACGAGCACCCGCGATTTGGGCGGGATCGAGAGCGAACCCATGGTGCGGACCAGGTCCTGCGCGGGGATGTTGGTCTTGGCTTGGATCTCCTCAAACGACAGGCTCTCGCCGTTGGCGACGTCGTTGAAGAGGTCGAGCACGATCATGCCGTAGGTCGAGACATTGAGCTCGTACCGCCGCTCCTTGCTTAGCGGGCCGCTTTCCTTACCAGGAACCTTGGGGAATACACATTTGACGTCTGCGCTGCCCGCGGAGGCTACCCAGGTGAGCACCCTGCCGCTCCGGTCTCTCAAGTAGTATTTGAAGAAACTCTCCTGCAGACGCTTAATGGCAGGCGGGAAGGTGCAATCCGCTCGGCCGCCGTCTTCTTGAATAACACCGCGGCCCATGACATCGGGCGGCCAGTTGTTGGTGGTGAGGACGTGGATGCCGAGGTCGATGTTCTTGGTGTCGGCGTCGCCAAGATTGCGGACGTGGTCCCGGTAGTTTTCTGACAGGTCCTTGGACAGCTCCATGTCTTTGAACATGCCCTCGAACTTGGCCGTGAAGTGATTGCCCAACTCGGCCCTCATCCTGCGAACGAGTTCCTTTTCAATGTGTATCTCGGATTTGCTGTGGAGCAACCTCCGAGCGAGGTGCTTCTGGTAGTACCGCTCGAACATGTCTCGGTCCGCGAGGTACCTGAGAAGGATGATGGCCTTTTGGAGCACAACCTCGACGTCCTCGTCTGACTTGCCCCTGAGCCCTCGTTTGAGGCTGTCGTCGATGAAGAGCGACACGAATTCCGAGCTCCTCTTGAATATGTTGATGAATTCGGAGAAGCTCTTTGTCACGGCAGACTGAAGGACGATGTCCTGGTTGAAGCAGGTTGTCGAGAGGTTGTCGAACTTGTCCTTGAGCTGTAGGACGTCGTCAACCCATTTGATTGCCGTTGCTGTTTGCTGCGCTGCTGCGCTCAAAGGCTGGACCTTAGTCTTTTCCCCGCCCTCGGCTGCATCCTCAGCCTCGGCGCCGGCACCTGGGGTAGAAAAGTCTGTGCTTTTGAGTGCCTGCTCGATCTCGAGGCCCAAGTCCATGACTCGGCTCTGGAGGATAGTCTTGAGCGCGTTCTTGTCGACCCGGGAGATGAGTTGATAGAGGATGGAGAGGTCTTCGTGCCGGTCGTTGTCAACCATGCTCTTCATGCCGCTCCCTTCCATGGCAAGGAAGTCGTTTAGTTTCGCAACAATCAGCTCTTGCTCGATGACTTTTGCAATCTTGTCCGCCGTGAGAATGGAAAGTGACGTGTCACAACGATCTTGCTCCTCGCGCAGTCGCCGTTGGGTGTGCCGGAGCCACGCACTAGCATTACCCTCGCGGAGAAGCTTTTCGCACTCGGTTTTGTAGAAAGCCTGGCTAGCACTGAGGAACCGGGGCTCGAAGACGGTCAAATAAAGCTTTGCATTCTCGAGCTCGTCGTCTGTTTCGTACAGCGCCTCTAGCATGGAAGTGATTTGGCGGAGAAGGTTCCGGTCGATGATGTCGCCGTCTCTCTCCATATTGACCAAGTCAAGCACGACGGCGTTGACAATATCGAAGATAACGAATGGCTGGTCCAGCTGCTCTGAGGGCCCGCCCAGGTTATTTCGCAGAATGTGGTCCCTGAATAGGCCGATGGTCGCGGCGAATATTGAAGGTTGTCTTGATTCGGCCGTGTAGGAGCGCTCGAGGTACATGAGAATGTCGGCGACCATGTTCATCGACATGTTGTGGTCTTCCCATGTGCTCCGGATGCCCCTGAGAAACCTCTCGCCCGT
The DNA here is from genome assembly GCA_033296705.1 of Chaetomidium leptoderma. Taxonomy (NCBI): domain Eukaryota; kingdom Fungi; phylum Ascomycota; class Sordariomycetes; order Sordariales; family Chaetomiaceae; genus Chaetomidium; species Chaetomidium leptoderma. Next base: position 46,827 of record MU857013.1, on the reverse strand, counting down.
CTGGCGCCGTTCGTGCGGGCTCGACCCCGGCATCTGTAGCAGCGCAATGCTGACGAGGTTGCCCGACACGAGCTCGGCGATGGGCGGTAGGACGTGGTCTCGGAACCATTCTTCTTCGAACGCCTTGACTCTCTCGTAGAGAAGCTGGCCTTTCTTCCGAAGGACGATTTTATACGAGGCTCGGTAGAGGTTCTCGAACGAGAGTCGGCTTGCGTTCTTGTTGTGGATGTCGGTCAGAGCACTCTTGAGGATTTCCCAACACGGCTCGAACTCGCTGGTTTCCTTGTTCATTATCGGCTGTGGCAGTTTGTTTCAGCACGCAAGAAGGGTACGGCGAGGGACATGTATCTGTATGGGGAGGCGAAGGACAGTTGTACGGGGCGGCGGGCGGGTAGCAGGCCGCATGGGTCGAAAGACCTACCTTTCGGATCGGCCGGATTTTGTTTGGTCTGGAAGAAGCCATTGCGGCAATGTAGTGTCGTCGACACCCCTCGATGAGCTAAAAGGGTTCGGAGAGTCGGGGAGTCGGGGAGTTGGGATTGCTAGATCCGAGAGAATGACAAGAGTGTTGAACAAGGCGAGAATCGAGCCCGAGGAATAGCGGAAGTGTGAGGGCTCGGAAAAATGCGGTCCCAACTAAGATTTCGTAGACGGACCTCCCGTGGTCCACACAGCTGTGTCGGGGACGGCGGCGGCCAGGTCGGCGACGAAGGTGGAAACGGCCAAAGGTGGGAGAGTGGCTTTGCGGAATTGACCAGGGAGGCATCAAAGGACGGATTATCGCATCGCCATCTTTGTTCCCGTGTTTGTCGCAAGGTCAAGAGAGAAACGTAGCAGTGGCGTGGAAGAGCTAAAATTAGTTGCACAAATTCGACGAGCTTCATTCATCAAATCGAGCTCTTGGGGAAGTTGCCCGACGCGGCCAGGGTTGACTGACCATCGCTCGACTGACCGCACGCAGAGGTGCCTGGAGCTCTTATCCCCACTCTGATTGCCCCTCCAAGCATGCCGAAGCTTGGGGTCGAGTCTTGGCGCGCTCGGCACAGTGCAGCCAAGCTTATCGATAAGAACATTTTTGACCGCTGGCGGCGAATGCCGCATCTCACCAACGTCCACTTGCCTCTCGCGTCTTTGCGAACAGCGACTTGAGACAACAACTTGACGATTTCCACGACTCCCCCCGTTTCTGCGCGCGAACTCAGCCATGGCGTCCAAGCGTGCCTTTGCGACAATACCAAGCCTAGCAAGGTTTGCCTCGCCAGCACCGGCTCGAATTCTAGCGACTCGCACCCTCATCCAACCAAGACGACTCCCCGTTTCAATCCCATGCACCGCGATCCGCCTCGCCCACAGCATCCCGCGGCCGAGCAACCCCTCCCCTTTCAAACAAGAACAAGACCAACCGACCACCCCCTCTGAATCCTCCTCCTCCTCCCCCTCGTCCCCGGAACCCTCCCAACCAGCGCAACCCCCCAACGTCCGCCAACAACCCCACTACGAGCTGACCTTCACCTGCCGTCCCTGCGGCGAGCGCTCGCGCCACCGCGTCTCCAAGCAAGGGTACCACCACGGCTCGGTGCTGATCGCCTGCCCGGGCTGCAGCAACCGCCACGTCATCAGCGACCACCTGCGCATCTTTGGCGACACGGCCATGACGGTCGAGGACCTCCTCCGCGAGAAGGGGGAGCTCGTCAAGCGGGGCACGCTCGGGGCAGGCGGGGAGGAGGGGGACCTGGAGTTTTGGGATGATGGGACGAGCACCGTGCGGGAGCCTTGGGAGGAGAAGAAGAAGAAGACAGAGGCGGGGGGGGCGGAATTGCCGCCTGGGGCGAGTTTTAAGAGCGTCAAGTCGGGGGAAGGGAGGAAGGGTGATGTATAGGAGGGAAGGAGGGAGGGAGGGAGGGATATACGATGTGAGAGACGGCAGATGAGGCGAGAAGATGTGTGTACGATGCGGTGCAGATAGATAGACTTGATGACGGCGTTGGCATACCCAGGAGAACATGGATTTCTCATGTAACATTATATCTTGTAAAACCACATTTTTATAGACTACCCACCCCAAACAATCAACTACACACAAATAAATCAACCCAACCCATCCTAACCCAGCGTACTACCCCTGGAGATTGCGCCGATGCTCCCTCTGCTCCTGTCCCCGCACCTTCCTCTTCTCCTTCTTCTTCTCAAACTTCTTGCGCTTCTCCTGCCCGTACCGCTCGGGCGCCGTCAGCGCCTCAATCTTGCGCTTGCTCGACCGCTGCTCTCTACGCTCCCGGACCCGCTCGCCCACCGCCAGCAGCGCCTTGGTGTACTCGGCGCTGCCCAGCCGCCGCTGCAGCGTCTCCATGACGCCCTGCGCCTTGCTCTTGAGCGCCTCGAACCGCGTGTTGAACACGTCGTTGAGCGAGAAGGCCTGCCGGATCGACGGGTCCGTCAGGTTGCGCAGCGGCCGGAGGATGGTCTTGGCCGAGGCCAGGAGCGTGTCGGTCGGCGTCTTGAGCGCGAACGCCTCGAGGAGGTCCATGGCCGCCAGCTTGCTGACGAGCATCTCGGGCTTGGCCTGTCGCTCCTTGCGGATGATCGACGTCAGCTTCCAGAAGAGGTACTGCATGTCGGCGTGCTGTGCGGATTCCTTGTCTTCGTCTTCCTCAGCTTCGTCGCCTTCCTCCTCCTCCTCCTCCTCCTCCTCCTTCTCCTCCTTGAGGTAGCCGCCCAGGAACATGATGATCTGGACGGCCTCCTGAGCAAGTGCCTCGTCGACTTCGGGCGCCGAGAGAATGCCAAGCGACAGTCGGACGAGGTCGTTCACATCGTCATCCTCAAGCTTCAGCCCGTGCGACCCCGCAAGCGGTAGCTTCAGGCGTTTTCCAGCATTCCGCGCAAAATCCGCCAGATACATGCTGAGCAGCTTGATCGAGCTGAGTTTGACGGTGGTGTGCGAGTGTGCCAGACAAGCCTGGATCTCGGACCACAACGTGCCCGATTCCGGAGCTAGCACCTTTTGCGGGTGCTTCTGGACCAGCGTCTGAACCGCTGTCAGCGCCGTGTTGGCAAGCTCCCAGTCAGCCTCGAGGGCCTCCTTGTCCCCGAGCACCTGGACCAGTTTGTCCGTGACAAGCCCAAGGTCCTTGTTGTCCTTTGTGCTCGGTTCCCGGCCCTCAAAGTAAAGCCCAAACGCATGGAGAGCGAGCCTCAGCACCGCTGCATTCCCATCTTGCTCCACCCATGACCGCAAGAGGATCAAAAACTTGGACAGCCGCTCCTTGTCCGACACCCGGAAGACCTCCTTGATCAGCTCCCCGGCCGCCAGCCGGCATTTCTCGCTGTCATCGTTCGCCAGCACAAACACCAGCGGGATGAAGCACGTCGCCGCCACCTCCTGCGCGAATTCGTCCGCCGACTTCTTCAGCAGCAGGTTGATAACCTCCATCACCGACAAACGTCCACCCTCGCGCTCGTATTTGAGATTGGCCACAATGAACTTGAGCTGTTTCTCCCACCTGTTCCTCTTCTGCGGGTACTCGCGGAGGAACTGGAAGAAGGCGCCGCGCGCCAGGTCTCGCGTGTCCCTGTCGTCATTGGTGATCATGACGGTACCGACATGGTCGAGCGTGTCATACACGGAAGCCGTCTCGAGTTTGCGGTCGAGCACGGAGCGGAGGAAACTGAATGTGACATGCCGGTACAGGGGCTCCGTCAGGTCGTCCTTGAGCTTGCTGAGGAGCATGTCCAGCGCGGCGTCCTTCATCGGGATTTCGCGGCGGTCCCGAAGGATGACAGAGACGAGCTTGAGTGCCGACTGCGCCAGGTCGGATGTCGTGGTGGGGGACATGGAGATGGTTTTGATCGCCTCTTTGTGGGCGACCTTGTACAGGTTGCTCGAATCCCCGTTCTTGAACGGAACCTTGGCCAACACCGTGAGGGTCTTGAAGGCAGCGATCTTGACCTCCTCTTCCGCTGACAACACGGCATCGCCCAGGACCGGCAGGAAACCGGCAACGTTGGTAGCCGTGCGGAGGTGGTCATGTTTCTTCAGGATGGACCGCAGGATGTCGATGGCAAACCGGACAAGCTTGTATGTGTGCTTGCTAGTAACGCTACCATCGCTCCTCTTGGCAGCCTTTTGCATGATGTATCTCTTGAGGCGCGGGTCGATCTTGGGCGCGGCATCCGGCTTCTGGCTCTTGTAGACTTCTTGAATCACCTCATAGCAGAACACCAAGATATCCTGCGAAGCAGCGGCCGGATTCTCCAAAAGGCCCTTCGTGATCCGGGTAAGAAGCTCATCAATCTTCCGGACCGTGCGCACGTCAAGCCTCTCTAGAAGAAGAGACTGCATGGGCATGGTGAGGTCACCAAGACGCGTGATGGATGCCGTCTTGGCAATCAGCTCCATGGAATCCTGACTCTTGCTGCTCTTGACCTCTTTCATCTGGCTCACGTACTCTTCAGCGTCCTTCTCCTGGCCTGTCGCTCCAAAGATGTCGTCCATGATGATAGCCACCATGGTAGACAAGCAGTAGTCAAGGTCGCCTTGCTTGAATGCTGGGATGGCGACCAACAACATGGAATGCAGGGTGTAGGAGAGGACATGCAGTTGATGTCCCCTGACAAGCGCACCCCGCAGCTCCTTGAGGATGAACTCGAGTTTCTCAGGGCCGAGAATGCCGGCGATCTTGGCAATAGTGTCTCGGGCCATCTCGCGGGATTCCCACGACTTGCTGCGAAGGATGTGGGAGATGTCGGTGAGCACGCCGGGAAGTTTTTCGTTGAGCAGGGTTTCCGGAAGGAGCGTAAGGAGCTTGATGATGATGACTCCAATGGGGACCCTGGAACTGACAGTCGTCTCATCCTTCTCGTGAATGTACTTGAGTAGTGTGGGCAAGAAGTTGTTGACAATCTCGACACCAAGCTTCTCCTGGTCGGGTAGAGTGGCGGCGAGACGGCGGGGCTTCGCTTTGACTGCCACCCCATCCACATCCATGGCATCACCGGGTCTCTGAGAGACTGCTGTGCGCAGTGCATCTACCTCCTTCTCCAGAAGGCGAATGACGCGCTTCTGCGAGTCTGGCTTCGTCTCGACATATGTCACGAACCGCCGAAGGATGGCCCGGTATTGCTGCCACTCCAGGGACGCGGTTAGAGCCGCAATGGTAGTTGTCGCCTGCGCGCCCAAGCCATGGTCATCGCCGCCCTCGGGGCGATCAAAGACAAAGTGCTCAAAGAGGGGGATGAAGAATTGGCTGATGTGCTTGCTGCGCAGCTCGCTCTTGTTGTTCGCCGCCTCAAGCAGACGAAGAGCCTGAAGCTGTCTCGACACCGCTGGACTCAGGACGTGGAAGAAAAAGGCCTGGTCGGAGTCATCGGATTCGGGTACCAAGGGCGTCAGATCGGCAACCGGCTCCCACTGTGGCAGGCGGGCAACCAGGAAGCCAAACAGGCGCAAGATCTCGCGACGGACAGTTTCTGACAAATCCCTTGCCCCTGAGTAAATGGCTGGCAAGATGACGCTTGACAAAACCTCGACAAAAGCAGCTTGCTGTGGGCCTGCCCAAGCCGACTCAGCCGCTGTGATGAACTTGCAGAGCCCGTCGGCCGCGTTGGAAGAGAGTACGCCGAACTCCTCATCCTGCTGAATGTAGTAGAGGAGGTTGTGGATTAGGGGCATCCACTGGTCAATCGTAAACGGCGCGTCGCGGTCCTTGGTGATGGAGTTGAAGGCCGTGAGCCTGGTGTTGTAGTCCGGCTGATCCAAGCGCCTCAGGGCGTATGAATTGAGGTCGCGGCAAATGTCGGCCACCTCCTTTGCCCATGGCTCTCGAGACGCGAACTCTTCCAGGACTTCAGCAAGTGTTTGTCTGTTTTGTTTGTCCTTGAAGAATCCAAACAGCGAGGCGATGGTGCTGTAGACCTTTCTCTTCAGCTCGGTATTACCCTGAAGGTCTTCCATGACGACAAACTGCTTCAGGATCAGCAGAATGGAGCCCTTGATCTTGGGGCTGACCTTCCGCAACGGCTGGTTGAGCAGGAACGTGGCAATCTCAACCATGTCTTGGACGCTAGCAGACGTCTCGACGATAGGGGCGAGCGCAACGACAGTATCAACAGCAGTCCCAAGCAGGTCTCGGCCCATCTCCGGCTGGTCGCGGAGCAGGCCGCTGATTTCCTTCAGAATGAGATCAACATTTGGGTCCAGGAGCTCAGTCTTGATCAGCTCATTAAACTCTGATTCCTCCGCGGGCGCCTGTGCAAGGTTGATGAGGTTTTTGAGGATGTCGAGCGCAAAAGCCTTGACCTCATCCCTAGCCTTCTCAATTCCGAGCGTTTCCACGATCTTGGGCAGGATTTTGTTGTCAATGGACAAGAACAGCGCAGCCTTTGAGAGCGCAGACCATGTGCTCAGAAGTTTCCAGGTTGCAGAGACACCCTGTGTTGTCTCCGCCGGAAGTTTCTCGATTCGGGGGCTGATGATCTCCTTCACCATAACCTCCCGGTACGGCGTCCAGTCAAAATCTTCTGCGTTCTGGAACAACTTGCACAGTGACTTCAGTGCTGTTGTCCGCACAACCTTGTACAAGGAAGCGTTTTGGACTTGGTCTGAATCCTCGGCGTCCTGGTCCTCTGAACTCCCGCCAAGCTGCCGGCAGGCGAAAATCAGGCAATAGAGAACGGCGTTGACGAGAGTCTCCATGTAAGCCGAGACACTGGTTCCGAGCTCGTTGATGATGGATTCGACCATATTCAACAAACCGACTTGTTTGCGGGCAGGAAGGATTTCGTGGGCAAATACGCTGTCCCGAACGCCCTGGGAATCGACAACTCGGATGCTCCGAAGCTCGCCGAGAGCGATATCCAGGAAACTACCCATATCATCGACATCTAGCTGCCGAACGACAGCTAAACGTGTCGCATGGAGACCATGCCGCCCGCTAGACACACCCTTCTTCGAGATTGTGCGGCCATAGAGCAGGTGAAGGAGAACGGGCATGACCTCTGAGCGGTGCACAGGTTGGATCTGGTTGTCTCCCTGGAAAAGGACGGTAAGTTCGTTCTTGAACCTGGCCTCGTCAAGCAGATACTCGAGGTGCTCTTGGTACGGCCTGATGGCGTCGTTCTTCCAGGCCAGAATCGCTTTGAGTGCCGACTTCTGCAACTCAATGTCGCCGTTTGCGAGCAACTTCAACAGGCACTGGTATACCTTTTGGTTCTGGTAGAGCACCCTCGGGTTGTTGAACTGAGCAAATACCGCGACGAGGGCCTTTCTGTCGGGGAGAGACCAGCTGCGCTCGGCTGACTCCTCGGCATCGTCTCCAGCTTCTTCCAACGGGGTTTCCTCTTCATCGGTGAAAGAAAAGAGATAAGGGACCAGCTTTCTAGATCGTTTCTCGGCCAAGACAGGCAAGGCAGTGAATGCCTTGAGCGCCTTGCTGCGTGCCCGTTCCGAGCAAGACTCGATGATCTTCTGACCGTCCTCAAAAGTGTTGAGCATGTCCAAGGACGGATCATCTACAACATTCCCGGTGGCCTTGGACGCCTCGTTCAGAGCCATCAGATTTAGACAGTCAAAGTTGGTCAAAGGTCCGTGATTTTCGTCCCCTGGTGCTTTGTAAGGCCCGGTCCACTGGGGGGACGGTATTTCTAACCAGGTGAAGGCGATATCAGCCAGTGCTTCTTCTCCTGGCTTGCTCTCAGCCACCTTTTTCATTGTCTCGACAGCGTCGTCCCAGACCGGAGATAACGGCACCGTTGTCATGCCGAACAAGAACGCCGGGACGGCCCGGATCAGCCAGGAGTCTTGGTCAATGCGGGAGTAAACCTGACCAAGCTTGCGGAGATGTACGGCGATGGTTCGAACACTTTGCAGGTTCAGGGGTAGTTCTTCGGCTTGAATCATGGTCGCCAGAGCAGAGTCTGAGTCGGGGGTAAATTCCAAGACCTCGAGGACTCTCAAAGATGCGAGTCGTAGCTCATGGGACGGCGTGGAGAGGTTGTCGACTAGACACTTGACCAACGGGTCTTGTTCCTCCTGCTGGCTTTCGCCATTGTTTGTTTTGGGGGATCTTTGGATTTTGCCACTGACTGCTCGCTCGTAGTCCAGTAGGGCTTCGAGAAATGCAGGTGAGCGACAAAATCGTGGAGCGGCAGCTCTTAGCAGCGGCGCCAAGGCTGGATCAACAGAGCCGGCGGCGGCGCACATCCGGAGATAGGCGCGGAAACCATCGCTGACGATGAAATTAGCCTCGTCAGTAGGCAAAGACGAGGACGGACGGAGTGCCAGCTTCAATTTCTTGAGCAAGACCTCCGCTATCCTCGCATTCGTCGAAGGATGGACCGAGGTCGATTCCAGAACTCGTAAGCGTGCCGAGTACTTGGGCAGACATTTGTCTCTCCAGGTTTCCGGGTCCTTTCCAAACCCGCCGCTCTCAGGGAACGGAGTGTCTCCAAGTCTGACGAATTTGCTGACAATCTGGTCCTGCCAGGATTGCGGGAGCTGGAAAATCTCTTTCTCTCCGGGGCGTGGGAGGCCGCCGGTTTCCACCATTCGGGGTAGGAGCACACAGAGCACATCTTCGTTTGTATCCCGAGACCAATGTGCGACAATGAACCTGGCACGAATTTAGCAACAGGCCAGGAACAGGAGAGATGGATAATTCATACTTTTGAAAATCTTTCAGGAACAGGCCACGGAATCTCTCGGAATTCAGATCGGCCAAATAGGAGCAGAACGGGATGTACCATCTCATCAGCGGATCCTTGGTGATCGCTCCGTTTAACGAGGAAAGGGCGGGGAGAAGCGAATCCATGGGAGCCCTGCTCCACACAATAGCGGTGTTGACGATGATTTTCTGCCATAGCTGGGAGGGTTCCATGGCGTCGGTCTGTTCCTTTTGCGCGGAGAGAGATACGAGTTGCTGGCCGAATACCTTCACAAGGGTCGCCCAATCGTGGATGCGGGTGCCCTTCCGCACACCAACCATGGTCCCCAAGACCTGGATGAACAAAGCCGGGCGTTGCCCAGCCTTTGCCTCTTCGACCACGCTCGTCTCAATGGTCTTAAATGTCTCGACGTTGAGGTAGTGGATGATGCTGGTGAGGACGCCGCAGCAGACCTCCGTCCAGACCGTCTTCTCGGGTAGCCTCAACTCATCCTCCGGCACGTGCCGTAGAAGAGCGGCAAATGTCTCAGACCCTGTCGAATGCACGCCATAGCCCACCCCCTTGATCGCCTCGGCAAACATGGTCATAATTCCCTGGCTGTACAGCTCGAATTGCTTCGCCCCAACCATGCCATCAAGGTCCTTCCTCACATGTTCGACAAAGAGCGGTAGCGCCTTATCCTTGTGGCTGGGGGCAGCCGCCTTCTTGACCAGGAAGCTCATGGCCTCGGCAGCGAACCGAGCGATATGTCCGGGGTTCCTCGCCTTGCCCATCAGGGGGGCCACGGCGTCAAATGTCGGTCTCAAGTCGGGTACAAGTAGTCTCGACAGGTACTTGAAGAGGAAGGCGAGGGCGGCAAAGGTCCACTCGATAACCTCGACATCGTGCACCTTGCTCGCGAGATTGACGATCAAGGTTAGGGCGCGCGGGTAGTGCTTCTCGAAGCGCACGCCGAGATCGTGCGCAAATGCGGTTACCAGCTCTAGTAGCGGTTCGAGGGCTTCTTTCTCGTGTCGCGCGATGTACTCGGCCAGCAGGTCCATGATGCGGTCCTCATGGTAAAGAATTTGGGCGAGGGATTCGGTGAGGGGGTTGATTCCCCTCTTGAAAGCCATGTACGGCTTGGAGAGGTTGAGTTCGGCCCATGTGTCAAGGCCATTGCGCAGGTACGAAGTGGTCGCGTCGAGGTCTTCGGCGTCGAGGTCATGGCGGCGGACTTTTCGGAGGGGATCGAGGGAATGGAGCTTGGAGATCTTGGCGCTAAACGACTCCCATCGGTGATTACGTTGGTGGAGTGTCCTCTTGGATCCCCGTGAGGTCTTTACAATACGGCCGGACGTGGTGGACGGCATGGCGGCGGTGTGCGAAGTGCCGTTGTGAATCTTGCCCTGCGACGGCGACAACGCGTGCACAACGCCGAGATGATGGGCCTTGCAGCGAATTCTGTAAATTTTTTGGCCGGGCGAGAGCCCGCCGAAGAAAGATAAGCCGATAAGGGAGGGGTGTGGGGTGCGTGCCAAGGCCTCTTTTGCTGGATATTGTGTTAGTGGGGCAATCATCCCAAGAGACAGTGTGTATTATGCATATTGACACTGTAGTGTCCCCCAGCGTGAGCCTACTACGTATGCAAGCGCAAACAGAGAAGAGATTAATGAGGGAGGCCCGGCGCCTTCCCGCAGAGAAGTGCAAACGGAGCATCCAAATAACTCAAATCAAATCTTGATCACAACTCACAGCAAACCTTAAAACAATGGCCCTCTCCTCCCCAACAACCGACCCAACACACCCAACTACCTCCTCCCACTTACACGCCAACACCAACTTCCCTAGGTGATAACTGCACTTTCCACACAATGTCCCAGCGCGAAGCCTACATACCCCCCGTGCGCGAGCGATCAGGCCGTGGTAGCAACACGCCCTCCCACAATGGCAACGAGACCCCGTCCCACAACGGTGGCAACGACACACCCTCCCACAGCGGCAACAGCACCCCCGGCGGCCCCGACGCCCCAGCCCCGGCGCGGACCAGCCGCACCACAACCATGACCAGCGGAATCCACCATCCCCTGCAAGCTCCGGTGCGCCCTCCTCTCAAGGCGGACCGCAGCGAGTACGACACGCCTGACCAAAAGGTGTACTACCTCTGCGCGGCGTGCAACCAGACCTCGGGGTTCAAGGCCAACGACCAGCTACGCTGCCTCAGCTGTGGCGGGGTGACCATGTATAAGCCGCGGGTTAAGCAGTAAGCTCTTTTACACTCTGTCCGAGAAAATGTTTTGGGGGGGCTGCAGGCAAGCAGGTGCTTACTGATGTTGTGTGTCTCTGTCTAGCACTTTCCAGTATCCGGCGGTTTGAGAAGTGATGGACGACAGAATGGCGGACGCGGATCTAAAAGAAGGGGAAATCAAGGACTCGAGCACGGATGAGGAGGGTTAGATACTAGAGGATCCATCGCCGTAATTTTCTCACGTCCATTTTGAGGCCCATTGCAGGGCAATTCCAGATATCCCAGCCAAACAAACCCACGGGTATGTTTGGCTTGCAACTCATTCGACTGCCTCCTCTAAACTCCAGTTTTGGTGTGGCGATGCGATCACCTCTTCCATGTTCAGCACCCCATCCCATCGTTCTCCATCTCTCGAGTGTAACGCTGCTGTCCTAAGTAGCCAGCGTAAAATCCCACTCCTTGAATGCCTTCCTAAACGCCGCCACATCCGCAGTCTCTTCCTGCTCCGTCTGGACAACGTCCTGCCAGAACGTGCGATTCTCCAGCCCAAGCAGCTTCGCCATGACCTTCCTCGGATACTGCAGGTCAAACCGCACGCTCTCATCAAACTGCAGCAGCAGGCTCTTGCCGACCACCTTGCCACCATCTTCCCCATCCTCCTCCGCCCAGATCCACACCCGAACATAGTCCCCCCCCACCTCATCCGCCGTCTCAAAGTCCTTCGCCGTGAACTTGCCCAACTTGAAATCCTCAGCGAGCACGCGGAACCCGGCCTCCACCAGCCCCTTGCTCACCATCGCCGCAGGAACCGGCAGGAACTGCCAGTGCACATGAATGTTGCGCGCGCGGTTGATCTCCCACGTCACCGCACCCAGCTTGCGCTTCGACGCCGCCGCCACCATGCCCTGCAGCGAGTCGCGGAACCGCTTCATCTCCTGGAACGTCTTCTTGGCCTCGTCCGCGGCCATGGCCCCCGCCGCCGCGCTGAGCGACGCGGCGTGCGTGAGGGGCGTGATGATGAAGTGGCCGGGGAAGTCCAGCCCTTGCGTCTGGAAGGTGTCGGCGGCGGGGAGAGGGCCCTTGGCAGTAGCAAGGTACGCGTCCTCGCCGACGCTGCACACCATGTGCGTGGGCAGGCTGGGGTTGGAGAGGCAGAAGAAGCAGCGCTCGGGCCCGGGGGGTGGGGAGCGCTCGCGCCGATGCTTGTGGCGGCGGTGGTCGTGGTCGTGTGCGTGGTGGGCGAAGCGAGTAAACTCGGCCTGGTCTGCCGTGCGCTTCTTGGGGGAGGGTTTGTAGAAGGGGGTGAGAGTGCTTCCTGGAGGAGGAGTGATGATGGCTTCCCGGTTGAGGCTGAAGGCGTACATGGACTTGGCCTTTGCGGCGTTTGCCCAGGGAGCGAGTGAGATGAAGCGTGTGAGGGCAATGCCTTTATCTTTCTCTCCCTCCGCGGCGTCGGGGAAGAACGGCTCGCGCTCCAAGCAGAAGTTGTCGGGCGACATGGCGAAGTGGTACCTGGGCTTTAGGGCTTCGCAGAGTTCTGCAATCGTTTGACTGGAAGGTACCGTTTCGGCGCCAATCTGCATCTCCTTCGCCTTGGCGCTATTCTTCCAGATGTCGGTTGGCCACATGGGAGTGAGAAGAATGTCTGCATTGTTCGCGCCCCGGAGGGCTTTAGCATCTCCTTCGGTATGGAATGGCTCATGCTGGTCCTTGGACAACCCAGCCACAATGTTCATGTCCAACACTCCGCCCAAGGTGACGACGCGCACGCCCTCGGAGGTCTTGGTAACGCTGCGTTTGCCGAGATAATGCAGATTGGGTGCAACTTCCTCGTCCTTCTCGATCTTCTCGACAACGCGTGGGGGCAGGGGAATGGTGCCTACGGTGAAGTAAGTCGGGCATGTGAACTCGATGCGCCCCTCGAGCAGGTCAGTAAGCTGCTCATCATCTTGAGCCTCGCTGAAGAGATTCCCCGTCACGAGTGCGAAGCTAAAGACATTCTTGGCGTGCAATGCTGATAGCTTGCCGAGAGCTGACCGGAGCTGACCGTTGACGCTGCCGAGAACGAAGCTGATCTGGTCAGTATATGTGATATTGCTGAAGTTTAGGGTGCGCCTGACTGACATCTTGGCAGCCATAATGTAAAGCAATGGGTCAGAGTTGCCTGGCTGGGTATGGAGGAGAGAGGATGAGAAGATGGGGGAGATGGGTGTGGCAGGAGGAGGAGAGGTGCATTCGCAGCAAAGAAATTTATTGGTGACCCGAGGGTCAGAAGCGATAGAAAGGAACGGGAAAACAAAGAGGCCCTCAATTGATATTATTCGGTTGGGTGGATGGAAAGTGCCGAATTTGGAGTTGTTGCGCTCACCTCAATGAACGAGGTTGGCTTAGATCCGGGGAAGGCAGGATAACGCGATGCGATGCGATCCGATGATGCAGGACGCGACGTTGGAGGTCTTATCTTATCGCAACACCTCGTTTCAAGGATAGCATCCCATGTTTGCACACTGTGTAACTATTGCACTTGTGGAAAACTGTGGTGCGATTCACGAACCATAAAAACAATTAAACCGCTCTGCATTCAAGGGCAAATCATTATGATTTGTATCATTCGGAGCTCAAACTTCATCAATTTTGCCAGTACAATGGATAAAAGCGAGGAGTTTCTCTAAACTTTTGACAAGCTTCACGAACGCCGGCGTTTGAGCCGATAGAATCCTTGGCGCCGGAGCGGAGCGGGCCGCCATTCCACCGGATCTGCCCCACATCTCCGTGCCCGAAGCCGAGTTCGTCGGAGCTTGCATGTAAGTCAAGCCCCACAATTCCGAAGATGGAAACCAGGTCGCTCGTGGGATGCAAATCATTGCATTCTTGAACAGACTTCGTTTAAAAGGCCAGTATAAGTTACCTAGGAATGTGTCTATCACTCCCGCGCGCTTCCAATATACCGAGGTATATCATTTGTCGCTCGTTGGCTGGGACCTGCGGGGAGCCAGAAAACAATGATCAAAAGCAATGAATGAATCCCACAAGAACTGCTCATCGCATCTTCATTCCTCCCAACTCAAGAACACCACCGCCGCTTTCTGCCGCCGTTTTTCGCCGCGCTTCCCGCTACGGCCTGAGAGGCAAAGATATCATTGCGTAACCACACCCTTTTCATCCACAATAAACTCAGCAAAACCCCTGTCCTATATCGAAGCCACATACTTATCACCCACCTGGTCATAAAATACCAACGTTATCCCAGGTATCGAAAAACGGAGGGACAGGGTGGTCAAAACACAAAAACCTTGCAAAACCCGTCCCCAATGTCACCCACTCTCCGCGATTGTTATGTATTATCCCAGGGATGGGTGACTCACTTTGTTGTTTACTGCATGGAAGGGGGTAAACGAAGGACTAGGCCCAACCTAACTGACTCACATTCGCATTGAACTGCTAAGTGGTCTAAAAGTAAACAATGCAACGTTTGGTGCGCTGGCGCAGATCGCATCACCAGCAATGCAAGGAACGATGAAGCATTTTGGACTTTTTTCCTTGTATTTTTGTGTCTCGCTATGCGAAGTGACGGTACAAAGTTTTTACTGCTTTCAAGCAGTCACATGAATCCCAGTCTGGTGGGTGGGAAAAGGTAGAACACCAGAAACCCCGTCGAAACGGTGCTCGGGAGAAGAAAAGACAGAAAAGACACACCAACCCCCCCCCCGCTCCAGCAACCACGCTAGGAGCGGTGACAAGCCGTGGGGTGATAGATAGTACAGGGTAGATAGATGGGCGGAGATGTTGAGAAGGAAATCCGTGTGCCGTGTGAAAATGCCTTGGGCCCTCATCCTCCTAGACCGGGCGCCAAATGCTCCCCATTGCGGCAGGAATTCTTCCCTTTCTTACTTCCTCTCCATTGCCATCCGTCTCTCTTCCAAGCTCCTCCATTTTAGAGCGGAAAAGCGTAACCACCGAACCCTGATATCTTTCGCCACAAATGTCCTCCGTACTCTTTCTCCATCCATCGCGGTGGTTCTGTTTCTCCTCCCCCTTCATTGAACCCCCCTGGTAAAAGCCCTGCAAACCACTGCAGGCGCAATTGTGGACTGCTCATTCTGGTCCACGCGTCCTCGGCTTCCAGGATGGGGTATCGTGTTGATCTGACAAAGGAAATGTGTAATGCTCGGTGTATGTCGGATCGAGCCAGGGATATTATCCGTTGGATTGTTCGTACAGTTTCATGTTGGGAAAGGCCTCGAATGGGCAGGTGAGGGCGATCGTCGACAGCTCCGGAGTGGACCTTACGGCAAAGAAGAAAAGTCCGGGAGCTGTATCATCGTGATCGCAGGATATTAAGAAATACAGGCCAGTCCCATGCCGCGGTGGGACTGGTAAATGGCATGCATGGGTCAGCCGAGCTATCTCGGTCGCCCATGGTAGAGAAGGCATCTGCCGCATACTCGAAGAAGCTGCGATGCAATGGTGAAAGATGCCGACGCGATGAAAATGCCGTATGGTGAAATGAACCAAGCCGACGGGCCCCGAGGATGCCGGATCCAAGGCCCGGTGCCCGGATAACGCCACGCTATGCCAACAAGGTCTAATGCCGAAAGATGAATGCTCGGGTTTGCCGGCGATTGTTGGGGGATCAATCCTTCCGTCGACAAGCCTGCCTCGAATCCCAATTGGGAAGGAGACGAAAGTATGGGGATAGAGAAGTCAAAAAGGACATAAGGAAAATTAGAGTCCGAATGGCAGAACTGTCTTCACAGTATGCAGGCCAGCAAGCAAATCTGCTGGTTGTGGATGTGTGGCCGCTTCACATCGATATGTCGAGGCAGAAACATGAAGTTCGCCAGTCAAGCGGTGACAGACAAAAGTCCGTCAGCCCAGGCCTTGGGGGTTGAGATGTCAAAATGACACCATGCGCCTGGCAGGTCCTCGGTCGGCGCAGACGCTGGGGGACGCCCCAAGCATTCTTGAATCGCGAGTGTTGACACGGCTCGGGGCTGTCGGCGAGTCCTGCAGACCAGGCTCCTGTTGACCAAAAGCGTAGGTTTGCGCCCGGCCCAGACCCCTGCGGTTCTGGCGCAAGCGATTCATCTCCCGCTCGCAGGTGTTAACATGCTCAGCGGCATTCATTTCAACATAGGCCTGAGGGTAGCAGCGCTCGCGGTGGTCCGCGAAAAAGCCACTATAGCCGCCGTCGAGGATGTAAATCTCCGGGTAGAAAAGCTTGGGGTAGTGGGCGGCGTTCTCGTTCCGGTCCCTGGAGCGAATGTGACGAGCCATGATGGGGGCCCGGTGCGCCGAATATTCGCAATGGAAGATCAGGAGTGTGCGGCCCTCCATCGGGCTGTCGACCAACTGAGTCGCCAACAATTCCTTGTCGTTGTAGTTAATGGCGCCGTCAATGTGGCCTCCCTCGTACTCGTACTCGAAGCGGCAGTCGACAACCATCTTGTGCTCGAAAATATCGCTGTATCTGCCATCCAGCACCTCAAGCATCGTCTCGCGCGTGATGCGCGGAATGTTGTCACACTCGTCCTCGGGGAAAAAATGTGGAAGAACGGGTTCCTGCTGTTCCTCAAGGTCCATGACCGACTGCAGCGCCGTGCAAGCAAAGGCCGGCCCATCGTTCTTCGGCGCGACAACATCTCCAGCGTTCTCGAACATGCTCAATGAGCGCCGATATTGCTTCCGCGGTCGCATGAAGGGATTGGAAGTCTTCCGGCCTTGAGCTGTAATCGGCGACCCATTGCGCACACCGCTCGTGCCATTGAGGCTGTTGAAGTGGTGTGCCTTGGGGCGGGTGACGGCCATGGAAGCACAAGGGCTGTTCGCACTCTTTGGGCGCCGTTCGGGAGGGGGGGAATCCTCGAAGCATTGGCTCAACGACATGGACGAAGAGGGAGAAGCACCGAGCTGGCCGTCACCTCCCGCCCCAAACCGGAACGGTGGGAGCTGGTTCTCGCCCTGCGGACGCCCAAGCACGCCGATCGCGGTGTGTCCTTTCGTACGAGTAAGAGACGGGCGCCTAAGACCAAGCCTCTTGCGTCTGGGAGAGGTGTGAGCAGGTGTGGGTCAAAAACTGGCGGTAGGAATGTATAATCAAACTTACTCGGCCACGGCGGGCCTCGACGGCTGCAGCGAAGCGGAACGCGGGTTGGGGGTTTCCACCATCATATCATCAGAGCCCGAGCCCGGGGTTGGCGACGCAAGCTCGACATGGGCTACGAAGGGCGCCTTGTGCGGCAACGGCGACATGTCCATCATATCGACGCAACCGGGGGATGATGCCGGTAGAGGCGGCGTGGTCACATAGCCTGCAATTGCGTCTCATCAGTCCCAACATCCCATGACTACGTCCACTTGAGGTTTTCTTGGCTTACCGCGGCCCTCAAGTGCGTCCATCATGGCGGCTGTCGTGAAAAGGGCACGGCGTGGGGTCGGGAACATCGGGCTGCTGCGGCATCGGGCCATGGTGTAAGTCACAGGACTAACAGAGTCTTGGTCCAAGGTTAGGGGAGACACTCACCTGCCATCGTTGAGCTTGAAGTTTTGTGACAGGTCGGCTGCGAGAGACGCCCCCGGAGAAGAACCCCGAACAGCCTTACTGGTGAAGTATTCGGCTCTGGGGAGCTGGAAAGTGAAGTGGTTCCTGCCGAGCGGGCTGGGTACTAGGTGCGGTCCAAAGAGGTTGGACTGCCCGAAGGTGGTGGGCGCTGCCGGCCGCATTGCAGCCAGCGGCGAGGACGTTTCCATGACGCTGGAGGATATCGGTGCATGCACGAATGCAGGAGTGTGTCGCTACGATTCGAATGTATCTCGTCGCCAATGGGGCGAGTTGTCGACTGCAGGATGTTGCGTGCAGCACGGAGGCACCGTCGTGGTCTGAAATGACAACTGAACGACGAAGGGAGAACCTAAGGAACGGGAGAACCTGCAAGGTCGCCGTGGGGATGGGATGCTTTGCACTGGATGCAACAGGGCGGGTGTCGGAGAGACCAAGTCGGCATCAATGAGCGACGACCACCTTAGTTGCACCTGTTGAGAGGTAGTTCGGGTGCAAGAGTTGGAGGCTGCTGGGCTCCGAACTTTAGTTTTCTCTCGTCGTCCGGTGCAACGCGGGCGGTCTGCGGATTCGGCGCTGGCAGAACCAGGGAGGGTGGAAGCCTGTGAATTCTAGCGGGGGTCCCGCTTTTAAGTGCAGGCCAGGAGGTTTGGCAGGGCGGGTGCTAATGCGGAGGACGGGGGACCTGGCCGGGGCTTCGAGAAGACTGTTTGCTGCTCAAATTCCTCGGATGGCAGAAGAAAGAGGTCGGGATAAAGAAACGGGGCACGGTAATGGGTGGCTCGGTGTCGTGGATGGCGTGCCGTGTTCCTGGCGACGGGATTGCAGTGCAAGTGGAAAGTTGGTTGCGGGCACCAGCTCCAGCAAGCAGGTCGGTCGTTGAACCAAAAACCGGAACCTGGAAACTTGCAACCTGGAATCTGCCGCTGCGCTCCGGCCAGCTGTGATATGGATGCCGAGAAAGCGGCACAGGGGCACGCTGCTTACCGATCTGAAGTTGATGCTCGACGGGCTGGCTGTCGAAAGGCTGGAGCTCACGATAAACGGGACAGAGGCCGTTAAGAAGGATTTTTCCCTTCCCGGCGTGGTGCACAGCGTCGACAGGGAAGCCCGATCAAGCGGTTGATTTTCTTGCGGGTTGTCAGGGGCGATTCGCCGGGTCCAGCATGAGGTGGTTGCTGCGGTTGCTTGGAGCGCCCCGGCGCCAGGGACCTTCTGCAGCGGGGCCCCTGTCCGTGGAGGAGCTCTGGCACTGGAGCTGTGGGGCGGGGAAGCTCCTTCCCGGCAGGGGGAGCTCTGACGGCACGGCGCTTGTGTGTGACTTGGCCGCTGTGCAGCGCAAATTGAAGTTACATCATGTTGCTGGCCAGAGGACAGCCAATCCATGTATCGACTAACACAAGATACCATGCACAAGGTACAACCACATCACACCATGCAGCAGGCTTCGCTGTTGGGCCTCTCGCGTGCCGCTTTCAGCGCCGCGAGCCCGCAGCGGCCAGCAGCCAACGTGGGTTTGCTGCCAGGCACAGCGCCTCGCGGGATGTGGACTGCTGTGTAAGTCGATGAAAGGATGCGCTTCTGTCCCGACGTCCGTTCATCAATCAATCCACTCGGGATGGCGGAGCAGACAAAACAAGAGACACAGAAATGGGCGAGAAAGAACAACCCAGATTGTTGTCTGGAACCGGTCTCAACGAGTCATTCATTCGGTCGATCCGGCATCGTCGTCCCCAATTCCTGCTCGGCATCTGGGTCCCACCCAATGCCATCATCAGGTCTGTAGGGACTAGGGAGGGAGGTCGTCCCAGCTTCAAGTCAAGCTTCAAACGACAGCCACCGAGGCCAGCCCGTGCGGGGAGGTCGCATTGCCGAACGATCACACTGGAAACACGGAGAGAAGCAAATCGGACGTTTGGGCCTCTCCTAACATCAAAACCTCCCGCCCGTAGCGGGTTCAACCCGGAATGCCGGTTTCAGGGCGGCTCGGCATCGAAACACGGTCAAGCGTGCGAGTCGAAGCCGCCGAAGGCTGTCTCGCTCGCCGTGCAAGGGATTGAGCGACTCAGACGAAGGCTCTCGTGGAGCAATTGAGTAAATCGGCGGAGATCAAGGTTCCAGCGGACAAGTGCTACGTTTTAGCGCTGGTTCTGGCAAGCTCGAATCAAACCGCGTGCGGCGATCGGCCACTGAGCATCACGAATTGGCAATTGGCCTCGCCGCCAGGCCGAGAAAGGTGGCCAACGACTGCCCACACACAACGGACTTTTTTCCATTTCTCACCGAGGCGCTTTGCCCACGTGTCGGTCGCGGCACAGCGGGCAGCACTCGAAAGTCAGATGTGACCACCGCGTGCCGTTTCATTTTCAGTCAAGCACAGACACTGGCAAGGTGCGGGCTTGTCATCAACTTCCGGCAAAACGCTCTGGAGCCTCGCCCTTGTCCGCTGGCCTGGCTGAGTGATCCTGGTGCTGTACGGAGTATCCTGGGCTAATGAGCATGGTGAGAAGCTCCAGACTGCCCTTTCTCCTCGGCCGGGGCCCAGGTTTGCTCAACAACTCCCGACAAGACCGACCAACTACCACTCGAGAAAAGCGGTCTCGAGTCTTTTGCGTCATGACGACAACGATCGAAAGCTCCGAGTCCAAGATTCTGGAAGCGAATCGCGTCAGAAAAGGCTGGCCAAGCTGCTGCGCACAAGTCAGGCCAGCCCTGGCAACAGATCGACCAGGGCCCCTGTCTGTCCCGCTCTTGGGCGGGTCTCAGGTTCAGAGCTCGCTGGTCCCTGCGCGCCGCACTTCCTGAGAGTGATTGGCTGGCTTCGTTCCCCCGGCGATATTGGCATGTGTCCAATGGACACTTCGTCCCGTCTCGGACTTCTTTATCACTGAGCATTTTTAACTGGTATCGTTCCTCGCCCGGCAAAAAGGGCGGACGCGGGAGAGAGCGAGGGTCTGAGTTCGATATGTTGGGGTTGCCGGCCGTGTGGCCATCGAGACATGGAGGATTTGCACGCGAGACCATCAACCTAGACAAAGCTACGACAATACAGATTATGCCGGGCCCTATCCAAACACCAGGAAACCTCCAAAACCGTCCAGAAGGGATCTCGGTTGAATCGGTTGCAAGGCTGGAAATAGCATCAGTGTTGCCTGGTGAGGGGTTCTCGGCTGCCAGCCCCCCCTCAGCCCTCTCTTCGCTCCACGTCCCGATCCGGAAAGACGTCATCCTCCCTTGCAGGGCTGTGGTCGAGACACCCTTGTTCGCGTCGGCGCGTTTTTCCAAGGCTGAACAAGATCGCCGATGGCGTCTCGGGCACCCTCGTCATTCTTGACCGCCCTGATTCGTCATTTTGCTCCTTCAGTCTTGTCAATCGCGAGATCCAGATCTGATCGAACTGTTACAAGAAAAGAAAGAAACGATGGGGCTTCCAAGGAGGTAGAACGAGGATGGCGATGGTGAAGCGGTTTGTTTACTTTCCCCTCGTCGTCGTCCTCGGGCGATCTGCACTGCACACAACGAGAGCACCCAATGACCCGCATGACCCAAGGACAGCGACAGCAAACATCGGATGTCTGTCCAATCGCGGCGCACAATTGACCGCTGGCCGCCGGCCCCAAGGCGCCAATGCAACCGAGTTCAGCTGTCAGGCGCCCACGCTTTGCACTCTTTGGGTTACATCCCAGCTCACATCAGCCAACGCCGCAGCATCGAGACAGACAATGGGTCTCCATTCCTCCGCAGCCGAAAGCGGGTTGGTCTCGTCCCTAAAGTGCCTGACAAGCCCGCCGGGCGCCTGCTGGTTTGCCGGAACCATTGCAAGGGCCTGTTTGAGATGCTGCATGAGAAGAAGGCGCAGAACGTTGTTGCGGAGTTAGTCAAAGAATCCCCCACAGGCGCGGCAGAGCAGGGGATTCGACACATCTGATATGCAAGAGGATGCATCCCGTGTTGCATCGACACACATGACGAGCGTTGACAGAATCCCGCGATGCGCCGCGCGGGGTAAAGTAAACAAAAGGAACGCGAGCTTCGAGCTCAGATAAACATTCCAGCGAGCTCCCTCGCCCCCCCGTGCCGCGGGGTAGCAGAGGCAGGACGCGGTGTCACCTGATGAAACAACCAGGGTTGCCGCTTTGGGGCTCCCGACTGACTTCGGTCAGCGGAACTGCTCGTGGTGTTTATTCGTCACACTTGACGTCCCGTCGATAGTCACCGTGCACCGGGAACGGCAATCTCATTGCTCTGGTGAGCACTCGGATCGCACTTTCAAAGTCGGACTACATCGTACGAAGTAGACCCGAGAGCTGCCAGGTTTGGCCCAGTTGGCGACGCTGATCCGGCCTGGGCCAGCGACATACCACCCAGCAACGGCGGAGCTTACTGAAGCTGTGGATCCCCTCACAGCCCCAGAAAGGGGAAGCTCGGGGATCCGATCGATTCCGATCGATCACGATGCTCACCTCAACGACTTCTCTCCTCTGTGGCTAGTGTAGTTACAAGAATCCATGATGTAACCGGCGCAGTTGCGGGGATACGAAGTGCTCCGCCGAGCGCAACGATCCTCCTTTTCACGGACCACATCAGAGAGAAACCTGTTTCCGGGCACATTCGGCAAGGCGAGCCGAACCCACCTACTACACCCCATCATCTTGGATTTCAGCTGCCATGTTCTAGTGCAATCCATTCATACTTGCGGGGTATTTGCTGCTCCGGGAGGTAGTGTTGTGTGTTTCAAATGGTGTGTTGGAGAAACAACGTTGTCTCGTTATCTTCTCGTCTCTGCTCAAGTTGCAAGTTGCAATCCGAAATTAAGTGGAGTTTAAGAGCGAGAAAACGACATGGATAATAATGAGCATGCCTTCTCAACGTCAACTTACCCCTGGACTCACCCATCATCCCATCCCAAGTTTCTCGCCCGCGCCTCAAACTCAGCCCCCGGGGTTTTTCTTTTCTTTTACAAACTGGCTCATCTGACCTCGGCGACAAACAACTCAAAGCACTGAATAGAAGCACTCTGTTCGGCGCAGCCCCGTTACCCCAGGGATAGATGGAGCCCCCCCCTTTGCCCTTGAGCCCTGACTTGCATTGCGTGAGCGCTAACTAGCGTTGGCGAGACAGCTGCGCGGGTTGGGTTAGAGGCCGGGTGCTCCAGGGTACAAGACATGGGCATGACGGGTCCACTTCTTTGTCTCCAGAACGCTTGGGGGCTTTTGGCATCGCCCGGGGCAATGGAAGAAAAAAGCATGGGCGGTGAGACTGAGAGGGAAGGTGTTTCGTTGGGAATGGAACAATGCAATGCATGTGTTTCCTGGGAGACGGACCGGTGGCTTGGGTGTTGGACCCTTCCTGCAGCAGTCAGTGGGTTTGCCCTCGCAGGGGTTGAGGAAAGGCTGAAAAGGACACTTGTGAGTATTCAGTTTTCAGTTTTCAGTAATCTGTAATTCAACAAGAATGGCGTGGTTCGTTCAATCTGCCTGAGACATCGATATACCTACTTGTCGTTTGAAAATTGAGCATAGTAGTGTGAAGGAGGTTAAACTCCCGTCCTCAATCAACCCAGACTTGTTGTCTCTGTTAATTCGAGTTGGTCTATCTCAATCATTGGCAAGCCAGACCAACCCCCAAAGCCAGAAACCGGAAACCTCGGAACTGCCGTTCAATGAAGCACACGGGAGACTCGGAAGTTTGTTTCGCATCCAGCACCCTGGCATATCCATCAAACAACCCGCTGTTCCCACAACTGGCGGGTTCACGGCGAAAGATATTTTCCAAGGTTGGGCACGAGATCTAACCTATTTTTCGATATCCACTTGAAAAGAAGTTTTTTGATCTTGTCAAACAGGACCAGAATAGCTTTTCCAAATATTTTGGTCATACTTCTCAAGGTTTCCCTGAATATTGAATCTTGTTCAACTTGGATGCTTTCTATGTGTGCGTGCCAGGGTACATGGCTTTGGGGCAAGAGCAGCTAAAGGTCCAAAAAGCTTGACTTACTCCAAGCAGGGATGAGAGCGATTGAGTCGTTCGTCGCCTTTCCGAAGCTTTTCCAGAAGCATTCTGTGGGATGCGCTAGTTATTGATGCAAGAAGCGTGGTTCTGCCTGCTTGGTGATGTGCAATAATCGGGGGTACCTTGCAGCGCCAAGATGCCCCGCCCCCGTTCCCGTTATCAGCCATCAAGGCGGTCAAAAGAAGCAGAAAATAGGCCCCGCTAAAAACTTCAGGATCGAGGGTCCCAGAAGAGGGCAGCGGAGGGTTGAATTCGCTGTTATCGAGGTTCAAGCCGCAACTCGCCTTTCATTCTTCCAACCAGCGCATCGCAAAACATGGCCAACAAACGGAAGCGCGTGGCCAAGGAGCCTTCCAACGACACCCTCCCTTCTCAAAAACGGTCAAAGAAGGATGCGGCGGGTGCCAATGGCTCAGCCAAGTCCAAGGCCTCAAAAGCTCTCGACAAGTCCCCGTTCACCGAACACCCCACAGTCGACGAGCGCAAGAGAGAACTCGAGTTGTACAACAAACTGGGGAGCGAAGACGTTGGTGATCGCATCGATGCGGCAGATGCCATTATATCTGGTCTCCTCGGCGGGGAATGCGTCCCCGAACAAGTCCTGCTACGCCATCTTGAGAAGCGACTGTTCCGTGGTCTGGCCAGCGGGAGGAACGCTTCGAGACTTGGATTCAGCTTGGTTTTGACCGAGATATTGGGCCAGTTGTTTGGAGAGAAGGACTTGGGCAGCTCCAAGTATGCGGGCTTGACCTTCGACAAAGTCCTGGGCATCTTGCTGGAGAAGACACACACAGGAGGCGCCGGCTCTGGCCAGGAAGAAAGGGATCATTACTTTGGCCAGCTGTTTGGAATCGAGTGCTTTGTGCGCGCCGGCATCCTCTCCGCTGACAAGGCGAGGTGGCTGTTGATTTTGGACTTGCTTCTGAAGCTCTCGGCGAAGAAGAGCTGGCTAAAGTCGCAGTGCGGCTATGTCGTCGTGCAAGCAGTATCGCAGATGAGCAAGAAGGTCGCCGAGGCCACCCTCGAGAAACTTTCCGAGGAGGGTTTTGCCAAGAGCCCCGAAGGCGTTGGCATTTGGATCGCTGCCTTGGACCGGTTCCCTGATATGAAGGTTCCGGCTCAACCGTGGCAGCACCCCTTGGCAGTCACATCTCTGTCGACACTACCTGCGGCCTTGAAGGATAGCGGAAGAGAAGCAACCGAGGAAAATGCCAACAAAAAGTCAAGGCAGGGCAACTGGACCGCCCAGCTTCACTTCGTCTGGGACCTGATCCTCGCTCACTTTGTCAAACTCGGCGCTCAATCTAAGAAAGATGGCGCCGAGCAGTTCAAGCAGTTCTGGAATCGCGTTGTTGATGGTTAGTCCGCGATGCGCCCATTATGAAGGCCTTTACTAACCGATACGCAGAGAGCTTCTTCTCCAAGAACGCTTCGGACAGCCAGAAGTTTTCGGGCTTTATGATCTTCCAAAAGATGCTCGAGGGGGCCACCGACTCTCCTTCGGTCGTGTCAAATCTCTTCAGCAAGAACCTCATGGTCTGCCTCATGAACCAAGCTTCCAAAGAGGACCGATACCTCCACCGCGCAGCGCTCAAGGCCCTGAAAGCGATCGAAGCTGTCGTCGAGACAGAACCGGCGCTCCTTCCCATCGTTCTCAAAGAGCTCCTCGGGAAGCAAGGGGCATACAACTTTGAGCAGCGCACTAACACTAAGACCGTGGACAAGCTCCTGCAGCAGACGACGCCCGCCACAGTCAAGTCCGTCCTCAAGACTCTGCAGCTGAAGGAACCAGCCAAGAGCGGTCTCGACGAGCCCAAGTACTACCAGGCACTGGGCGGTTATCTGTTCAGACTGGCCAGTGTGCCCTCTGAAGCGACCGACGTTGATACCTCGAGCAAGTCGGTGCCTGGCTTAGCGATCAATGCGTTAGCCGACCTTGCCTATTCGAATAAGTCAGTGCCAGTCAGTATTAGGGAGACTCTGCGGGCGAGATCAACCTCGGCGTTTGCCAAGCTGGTCAGTCGACCTGAAGATTTCGGGCATCTCTGCAATGCCATCCTGTCCATCGAGGCCGACGTGGACCCGGACGATGAAATCGCCGGCTCCGTGCTCCCTGATGCGTACGAGAGGCTCAAGAACTTACTTGATCCTGGAAAGTCCACGGATGAAACGAGGGAACCTCGGCAAGCGTTGGCTCTGCTGCATGCCGTGGGCATTTTACAGTTCTACAATCAAGATCCCGACGTGATGGATCTCTTCGAGGAGCTTGGCGAGTGTTACGACAAGCTGGAAAGCCACGGTCGCGGATCTGACCAGGGGATTTCCGAGTATCTGGTCGAGATCCTGCTCGCCATGGTTGCCCGACCGTCCTCGCTGATGCGGCAGGTCTCCCAGCAGGTATTCGAAGCCTTCACTGGCTACATGTCGGAGGACGCACTAAAGCTTCTGACCGATCCTCTGGAGGTTGAAGAGAGCGCCAAGGGACAACAGGCCTTGTTCAGCACCGAGGACGAGGACATGATGGATGCCGAAGCGGCTGATGATGATGGCGGCGAGAGCGACGAGGAAGAACTTGATTCTGACGTCGAGATTGTCAACCTCGAAGACGCAGGGTCGGAAGGCCCAGACGACAGTGATGAGGAGGAGGGTTCGGGTGATGAAGAGGACGACGAAGAAGGAGGAGAGGAAGCCGTCCAAGACAAAGACCAAGAAGCGCTCGACGCGCTCGACAACGCGCTCGCAGAGGTCCTCGGCAGCCACCGGCTCGACAAGGACAACGAAGCCGCGTCGGACGACGACGAGTCCGACATGACCGACTCGGAGATGATGGTAGTCGACGAGAAGCTCACCGAGATCTTCAAGCACCGCGCCAAGACGAGCAGCAAGAAAAAAGAGAACAAGGACGCCAAAGAGACCGTCATCAACTTCAAACACCGCGTCCTGGACCTCCTCGCCATCTACGTCAAGAAGGAGGCGGCGCGCCCGCTCCTCGTGCCCATGCACGTCTTCGACCTCGTCCCCGCCCTCGTCCGCCTCATCCGCACCACCACGGCCAAGCCGCTGGCCAACAAGGCCTGCGACATGATCCAGACCCTGTCCAAGAGCCTCAAGAAGGCGCGCGGCGGCAGGCAGGTCGCCACGGTAATCAAACCCTCGGAGGCGCTCGGGCTGGGGGGCCTGGTGTCGCTGATGGAGGAGCTGCACGACGAGGTGGCCAAGGACATGTCGCACGCGTTTACCCGGGCCGTGTCGACGGCCTGCTTGGCCATGGCGTCGGTCACGTGCTGCGACGAGGCGAGGCGGGAGGAGGTGTTTGCGCTGTATTCGAGGACGCAGTTGAGGTGGTTCAATGGCGAGGTCAAGATCCAGGCGGCCTTTTTTGTGGATTGGTTGAATTGGTGCCAGAGTCATGCTAGCACTGCGGCTGCGGCGGCGGCGGCGGTGACGGGGCGGCAGGAGGAGGAGGGGGAGGAGGAGGAAGAGTAGATGGTGTATGTGGAGCGGAGAATACCCGGGAAAAATGAAGTTTAGAATTTCCAGTTCTTTGGATGTGCAATGAAATGTTGTTGTGGGTGCTTCAATCCTTGCTCGTACCAGATAGAAATGGGGTCCATCTTCCCACCCGCAAGGCCGAAGTTGCTCGCTGCCCTATGGTACAGTAACGCCCGTTCATCCCCGCCTCCCTACTCCTCCATCTTCTCCTCCTTCGGTTCCTCCTCCTCGTCATCCTCCAGCGACTTCTTGGCCAACCGCTCGGCCTCCTCTCTCAACGCCTTGGGCACCTCCTGATGCAACCCCTTGGTGGGCCCGTCGGCGCCGCTGATCCACGTCATCTCCAACTCAAACTCCTTATCCTTGCTATCGTCGTGCGCCACATAGATGATCCTCGCCGCCTCCTTGACGGCCTCCTCCAGCGTCAGCGCGGGGCCGGCCGGCCCGCCCAGGTCGAGCTTCTCCAGCTCCGCCTTGGCCGACTGGCGGCCCTTGCCCGTCGCGGCGCCGTAGTAGCCCCAGTACAGGCCCGAGGGTTCGATCATGTAGAGGAAGGGGCCGCCGTGTGTCTTGCCGAGGACCTTGCCGCCCGCGCCGCACGAGGGCCCGCTGCCGACCTCGCCGTCGACGGGGGCCGCCTCGGTGCTGTCGAAGCCGCCGACGATGGCCGTGATGCCGAACGGCCGCACCGACTGGTACAGCGTGTAGGCCTGCATGTAGCCGCCCATGCGCGACGCCAGGTCGGCCGTCGAGATGGGCGTCTTGAACGTGTCGCGCCAGGCGCGGGCCTCGTCGCGCGCGCGGTCGATGAAGTGGCGGCCGTCGGGGATCATGCCCGAGAATGCCTGTTTAGGGTGCGGGGTGTGGGGTTAGCGCTTGGCTGGCTCGAGAGAAGGTAGTGAGTAGTAGGGTGAGGAATCGGGAATCGGGGGGAGCGGAGGCTTACGACGCCCAGATGCCTGTCGACGGTCGCGATGCGCTTGTTGGCGCTCTGTTTGAGTAGCTTGGATGTGACAATCTTCTCGACGGCCAGCACGACACCGTCCTTGCACCGGATGCCGATCGAGGTGCCGCCGTTCTCGACCGCCTTCACGGCGTACTCGACTTGGAAATTACGGCCATCGGGGGAGAAGATGGAGTTGGCGAGATCGTAGCCTGTGCCTATCGACGTCTGCGAGTTGTGAAGGCGGCCAGGTCAGCTTGGTTTGGTTGCGGGTTGCGGGTTGCTAAAGCGGGCAACACCAACGGCGGATGCGAAACATACCATTGTGATTGTGGATTTGGCGGGTTTGGGTTTTGGAAGAGTGGTGTCAAGTTTGCGACGTCGAAAAGCACCGGGTGCTGTGTTGGTGGTGGTTTGGATGCGGCGATGGTGGGTGAAGTTGCCCGGTCTGGTTCTGGCCTGGGGTTGGAGAGCTTGTTGCTGCATGAGCTCCCATCAGGCAGCCTGGAGCTGCGCGTTGCTTCCCCCCAGCAGGGTAGAGTAGCTGGGGCTGGGGCTGTGGCTCGTGCCCGGCCCTGCTTTCAGCCTTACACGACGCCACATCTTGAAAGGGCACGTACCCACAACGACGATAAAGCTGATAAGAAACTACTTGTTTCCAACTTTCCATGGACTGCCACACCGCTTACCTACCTAACATCTTCGGCCCGGGCTCAGGGGGGTGCACTCTCGGGCCGCTGAGGTGAATTCCGGGAAGCAATGCTCAAGCTTGCCGCTCGTGGTTTCTAGAACCCCCTCAACAAATCCAAGCACCCGCACGAGGTTTTGCAAAGTGCTGTCATCCCGACCAATCCACACGAGATACCGATGCCACCACCCCAACAGATGCCACCTGACCCGCCAGCGCCGCGTTCGCCCGCGGCGGTCGAATACACCGTATCTGAGGACCGCAGTACCCGCCGTCCCGCGCACATAGAATCAGGGAACAGCCTGCTCGGTCCTTTGCCTTTGCCTGAATCTCCCGCAGCATTATTTCTCTCGGCCCTCGAACAGCATCAGCATCGTAATATGCGACGGATGCTGGAGCATGCCAATGCACAGCGATCGCATGTGTTAGCCCGAGTAGAACAAGCAGGGCCGCTATCGCAGGGCATGATCCGTCGTAGATTCGGCTGACTCTCCACACAGCATAGCAGAGCTCGGCGGCCGAGATGCCGCTGTACAATGTGGCGAACAGAGACATTGGCACTCAGTCAGAATTCGAGAAGAAGTTCGACTCCCTGTTTCATCTGGGGCAGAAATGGAACTGCGGTAGGAACCCTTCAGCGCTTTTTGTACCGTGCCCGCTATCCCGATTGAACTACCAGAAAGTACAAAACGCGGCACCTTGGTAGCCATTGCTGACAGCTCATAGTTCTTCTCCTTGATGAGGCAGACGACTTCATTGAACGGATACCGTACTCAGACCGCGAAAATTTCATCTCCGGTACTCTCCTGCCCTATCCCATCAACCCAGGTTGACAAAGCGGCTTCTTATTAACCTTGCAAGAAGTCCTCCGAGCCCTGGAGTATTACAACGGGACTCTCATACTAACTAGCAGGCCATCTCCGCGACCACCGATACGGACAAGCCCCCGACAGAAGCAGCACGCGCATTCTAGCACAAGTTTTGATTTCGAAAGCTTTTTGGGCGACGAGCGCGCATGGGAGAACGGCAGCGACAGGGCCTGGCCAAAGCCCGAATCCCCAGATGTGGCGCTCTTTCTAGTTTCTACACTACATGCCCTCAATTTCCTGTTTTTGGTATCATTACTAGGAGAAGCTTTTCTGCGTAGCTGACTACCTACAAGTTCCCGAAAGTGATATATATATTTGGTGTGTGTTTTTCCTTTTTTCTTTTCATTCTTCATTAATTCTTCTTTTTCCTGGCATGCAAAGTACCTGGGTTCCCTAGTTGGAATACCTCCCAATCGCACGCCTATGGACTGAGTTTACACATTAAGTACAGAACTTGCTGTTGTGGCCGCCGAATTTGGCAGGGCAGTGCCGCCATTTTCGGGTGTCTTGACAGTGCGGCGCGCTTGGTCACAGCCAGGTACTTGGTACCTCACCGCAGGCTAGCGCCCTCCAATCAATTCATGCTGCAGATTCCAGGACCCCACCTATGCGCCACCCTCCAATGAGCGTCCCGGGCAGTTGGTTTCGAGAGAGCCGCAATCCGGGAAACCGTTTTCTTCTACCTGGCATCCATTTTTGGCTCCCCGGCGCAGCAAGACATAAAATGATACCGCTCGCGCTTTCCGTCGTCCCCGGCTCGTCGACTGTTGTCGTCAGAGTCGGCGGCGCTGCCCTCGACACTCAACGCCATCGCCATGCCAGCACGCCGCCCGCCGCGGCCGCTCGCAAAGGACCGGCAATACAATGCGGATTTTATCCGGCGCTTCACGCAGCAAGAAGTTGCGAGGCGGATTGCGAAACGGCCAGAGTCCCTCACGGCCGAGCAGCGCGCAGCTCTCCGCAAGCAGCTCGAGGACACTCAGTTCCTTACGCCCGACTATGCCGACAAGACCAAGATCAACATCGCTGGTATGCTACGGAAATGGAAGAGGTAAACAGGTCGCCTCCCTCCCGTTCCATCGGCATTTTAGCTAACGGATCTGGAGATATTGCGAATTCGCTAAGTTAGAGGGAACCTGGCGAGACGTGATCCAGAACGCAAACCGCGCAATGGCGATGGATTTCCTGGAATATTTGTGTCAAACTTGCCGGATCAAATCGTGGGGCTCGTCGTGGGAGTATTTCCGCCAGTACAAGCAGCTGTACGCCAGTGTCACGGGCCGCTACATAGACAGAAACGATAGTCGAGAAGTTCAGAAGGTGCGTTTCCAAACTCCCGCCCACCGACATAGCAGCTAACGCGCCTCGCAAGTGGCACGACGCCGTCTTGGTCGACAGATACGGCCTACAAGCGCCAAGTACCCGTGGAAAGGACGTCGCGAACGCGGACACTTTGCTGGTCCTACAGACCTTCAATATCAAGTACGATACGGGCATCTTCTCTTGGGAGAGGCATCGGATCCAGCTGTCGGGGTGCTACCTCGGCCTTGCCTTCACGGGGGCGCGGCCGGCCGAGTTTGTGGACGGCGAGAGAAAGAGCGGCAACGACGGGTGTCTAGAGGAGCTCTTCCCCCGGCACGCTACTGGGAGTGCCCCTAACGACGAAGACAAGGCGCCTGATAAGCATTCCAGGCTGCTGGAAGAGATGATCTTGCAAGAGAGCTCGAGCCGTGGACGCCCAAAGGCGCTCTGCTACGAGGACATTCTGCTGATGATTGTGCGCCACCCGGAAACCGGCAAGGACGGCCTGGCTATGTCCATCAAGCTGGCGCACCACAAAGGGGCAGACAACAAGCCAAAGCCGTAAGTGATTGCCTACTTCTCTTTGGCGTATCGGACCTGACGATCTTTCCTCTAGAACCATCTTCTTCTTCACGCCTACTAGGAGGTTGATCTTTTGTTTCATCAGCGTGATCGTCAGCCTAGCAGTCCACGATCGCGCGTTTGCCGCATCGAAGTTTACCAGTGTCAGAGAAGTTTTCCAGGCAAAGAACCGGGGACCAGTCAAGTGTACTCCCTTGCGATGGAAGAAGAAATGGCTCAAGCGGCCTGTTTTCCGCCGACTTGACGACTCCATTGTCGAGGACGACTCCGACGAGTCCATTTCAGAAGACGAATCAGACGGCTCCATTACTTCAAAGTATCAGCCTCTTCCATACCAGAAGCTATTAGATGACATGGCGCGGCAATCGCTCGACGCTGGAGAAGAAAACCCGATTGAACCAAAGGCCTGGCGTAGGGGAGCGGCCAACGCAGCGAACGGTATGTTCTTTCTATCCCCAGAGTAGCCTTGTTCTAACAGCACATAGGCAACGCCTCCGATGCTGTCCGCGATCAGATGATGCGCCACGACCCGAAGTGGGCTACATTCAACAGCGCATATATCAACGAAAAGGTTGGGTTCCACCTTCAGAACGCGTTCCTGGATGAGCCGACCGAGGACAGCCTGCTCGGAATGCATTCGCACATAGGCCTTATGCGCGACCCCCGTGCGAGCAAGGATATGGTCCCCGATGAGGTCTGGGAGATGATGCCGCCTGATTCGGAGTTCGCCGCGCTGGAGGCGGAGAGGGCACAGCTTAAAGGCGGCCAATACCGGATCAAAGGCACCGACAACGAGGACCGGATTCGAGAACTTACCAGGCTGATCGCGACTAAGGAGGCGCAGCGGAAGAATGCTGTCCGGCGAGCTTACAGGGAAGATTACTTTCACAACCGCCCAACCTGGGACATCGAGGCCGATGGGCAAGAGGAGGAGGAATACGTTGAGCCGGCTATCGACCTACATATCCCTGAGCGCGCTGAGCTCGCCGAGATCCTCTGTAATCAGCCGGACAACTTGAGCTCTACTGAGCTGCTCGAACTCCGCATCCAGGCGGCCGAGCTTATGGTCGCCTTGTGCGGCAAACGAGAGACCGTGAAGCGGAACCGCATCCCACGGAGGGCACGGGCCGACGTCACAGTGAAGGAGGAGTCTCCCGTGCCGGACCCCTTTCCCCTCCTGATGGACAGGAAGCAATGTCCACGCTGCATTGGGGATGAAACCCTGTCCCATGAGGAAAGGACGTTCAAGTACTGTCGACCGGCGGTGATGTACGATCATTTCGATAGGAAGCACGCGCAACAGCTAGGCGGCGTGAAGCAGATGTTGTGCAGCCACCCTAAGTGCAGGGGGGAGGCGCTGGAGTTCAAGCACTTGAACCATTTCAAGAACCACGTAGAGAGGGTCCACGGCGTTAAATTACGGGCGTGAGTGTATTTAGTTGACATTTCATAAAGGCTAAGTCAGCTATTCTAAGTTCTAGGAGCGTGCGATGGACTTGGCTTCTTCCCAGGATGCCCCAACTTCAGGAATACACATTTGAGTCTTCGAAAATCTCCCCTCCACAAGTGGAAGAACTTCCCGCGAAGACGGACTGTACGACCTCCACGTGGTGTCGCCTCGGAACCTACCGATCTTGATCGGTAGAGCCAATGCAGAGGCGCAATTGTACGCGAGTGCAGCCAGGCGCAGGCGTTGCGCGCGGAGATACAGCGATGCGAAGAGGTGGCTGGACTGCTCCTGGGGCGGGGATTTCGACTTGCGCGAAATTTTTCCACACGCGCCGCCTACCGTGGTCTCTGTTTTTCGTGGCAGTGTACTAAAAATAGCAGTGAGCATCCAAGAGGGTGGAAATGGGCAACACAAGGAGCTGGAACGGGTGGGCCGAGGGGTGGGGAGCAAGTCCTCTGGATGACCGTGGGGTGGGCCAAGAGCAGACCTCTGGAGGACATGGATGGATTAATTTGGCAAAATGGCCTTGCTAGCGGCGAGGAGGAAGTGGAAAGAAAGGGCTCCCTTCATCGCTGCCAAGTTAGATACAATAGCTAGAATTCAGTAGACATCAACTTGTCAATCTGCTGCCGCCTGCGACTCGAATAACACTCCACATCGCAACGAGAGCAAAAGCAGTCTTTCCAATTCAGACACCCTACATTGAATCATTACTACCTAGCAAGCAGGGGCTAGCTGTGCAGTTACCGGCTGAATCAATAAAGGCAGGAGCGTTCACGTTCACCCTTACCTGCCTTGACTGATTTCAATGAGTAATTTCGCAGCCAGCTTCTCCTCGCTGTCGGTCGGAGCAACTGCGACTTGGGCCCCAGCTGGCACAAAAGCATTTCCGCCCGCAAGATATGGATAAAGGTCTGGCAGGAAGACTTCTGACAGCTGAGCCCCATTTGGGCCGTCATCCACGGGATCCTGTACACTCCGCGGGACAGAGGTTCGAGTGGTCGAGGCGTTCAAATCGGACACCTCTTGTCCGATAAATGCCGCGAGAGAGGAGCCACCACCAAGCGGATGGAGCGCGTCCCACACCTTGGACGGTAGCGGCTGACTGCTCACAGCGTATCGCTTCGTACATCTATTGCTGGATGACCGGGAATCCTTTGTCCTCTTTCGGGTTGGTGGTGATACGACGCTGTCAGGAGGCGGACCGTTTGACCTAGTATATCTTCGAAGCTCAGCCGAATCCTCGTCCAGGGAAGGGCTCTGCGAAGTTCCAGTAACCTTATACATATCTTGCAGAAGTATGGTTTGCTGATCCTCAACGGGGTACTGGCTCACTGGTTGGTGATACCCCTGTGCATAAGCAGCTGGGGTCGGGGTCAGAGAGCGATCTTGGGCCGAATCAGCAAGGAGCAGAACTTTGTTGTAGCAAGACTGGGCCGTCCCTCGCAGCCTCGGCTGCAGGATCACCATCGCGTCCCACAAAAACTGCTTCAGATCATCTGGATTGCTCTTGATATCTCGCCTGAGCTTCTTAACGATCTCTTTGCACCAAAGGACCCCTGTGGCTTTGGAGGATGGAAGATCGTAGGCGCATTCGAAGACTGTCACGCCAAGAGACCAGATGTCGACGGCTAGAGTGTAACTCCTTCTGTCGTAATGAGCCACTCTTCTGTCCTTTTCATTGTGGACCTCAGGGGCAAGATATCGCCAGGAGCCGCAGATGGTTGCCGGATCGGGACCTTCTCTCGAGAGACCGAAGTCTCCAAGTTTCACATGGATGTCATCAGGATGTCGATGTTGAACAAGGATGTTGCTCGGCTTGATGTCCCGATGTACGATTGGCGGCTCCTGTCCGTGAAGGTATACAAGTGCAGAAAGGCATTGACAGAGGATCTGTAGGCAATCGTCCGTGGAGAGATCTGTATAGTTTTCGAGAGTCCCACCGGGAACATATTCGAACCGTAATCGAGGCAGCGATGTGAAATCCGAATCAATGAACGTCACGATATGGTCCTAGCAAAATATTAGAATAGATAGCAGTTCCAGAGGGGTAGGGTACTTACATGCGAGACCAGCCTCATAATACGAGCCTCCTCCATCCACTCATCGACGCTAACCCATCTCTTCCAGATAGCCCCCTCTGATGGCTCCTTAAGGGCGCACTCGTCTGCGGTGCTAACATCCCAGAGATGTGTTACAACCCCAAACGTTCCTTCACCGAGGTGCTTTCTCAGGACGATGGGACCAGTGCCAGGCGTGTGCGCTCCACTGGCAAGCTCGGTTTGCGGACGGCTCCGAAGGTCGAGCCGACCGAAGAGATTTTCCGCGTTCGCCGTTCCCTGGCGGAATCGGTTGACGTTGTCGATGTATCCTGGTGAAGTAATGTCGTGATGAGCGGCGACGATCTGGAACTTGAGGTTCTTGTTGATATTAATGACGATTGCCTTCTTCTCTTGAGGGACTTCGTGTCCGCCGATGATCCAGACGAAATCGCTGCGCTTTCCTTCGCCTTGCTTGTCGTACGTGACTTCGGTTCCGTTGAATGAGCCCAGATCCTTTATGATCGGGCGGTAGTGGTCATCGAACGTCAGGGCGAAGTGGTGGAAGCTGAGAGAAGATATGTCGCAGTCGAGGACGACGTCAGAATTCGGGTCAGCCAAACACGAAGCCGTAAGGAGTTTGCGGGCCGTGGCTGAACCGCAGTTCGAGGCCCGGGCGGTAAAAGTAGGCCGGCACGTCCCCGCACTGCTGTTCGAGCGGCGTCGACTCCCTCTCGCGACGACTGAGCTGCGGCTGCTCAATTAGCCGCGGAGGGACGCGCCGGTTCTCGTTCGCATCTGCTTTGACCACGTTCTCCGCCTCCTGACCGACAACCTTACGATCCACAAAGGGATACAGGCATGCGATGAGATCCGTATCTGCCATGTTGAAATGCGTGTCTACCATGAAGGGGAAAAGAAAGAAAAGGGAACGTGGGGATACAACAGGCGGGGTGCTTCATTCGCGTCTTTTGAACGGAGTGTTGTTGGCCTCTGCAGGACACCACCGTGTCACCGTATCCAATGATGCTTCATGCACGCCACGTCGCCGGCGGTTGAAGCGATTATGTGATTGGTCTACCTGAAGTGGTGTGTCTATGTATACTCGGATGTTTCATGGTTGGTACGATGGTATTCGTTGCGCTTACTTACGAGTTAATGTACTTTGAAGACATCTCAATTTAGCGTTGCTCCGCCCTCCCAAATAATTGGCTGTTGTTGCCTGATAAACCTAAGGCACGCACCAACTCGGTCAAAACTGAGGTGGGCCCCCTCCCCTCCCAAGCTCGCTCCCTCCGAAGCTCTCTCCAACGCCAACTCTCTGCAGTCATTGCCTTTCGCGCCTGCTTTACGCAACGCCAAAATGCCGTCCTTCGAGCCGACGACCCCGAAACTGTCCGTTAGCGATATCTTTTCCTTCAGCGACGCCGAGCTCGTGCAGTACATGAAGCAAAATCGCCGTGCTGATGGCGGGTTTGATCTCGAGGCCGACGGTTGGGAGAATCTAGCCAAGGAGCAGCGCAACCAGCTGGCTCAGCGACTAAAGTAATCCTATGTGCCGTATTAGCGTTTCTCCCTCCAACCACTGACAACGACGTAGGGTCGGGGCGCTTCAGGCCAATGACGAGACGCAGTCCCGACCGGTCGACTTGGACGTGGTCGCCGCACGACTGCGCGAAATCTCCGACAACCAAGACGCGCTGCCGCCAGCCCCATCTCGACGATTACCGCGCTACGAGAGATCCCCCACTCCCATATACGACGAGGTCGCGGAGACAAAGCAATCCGAGACGATAGCGTACCATGACCTGATCAAGGACGGCGGCCGGCCGCTCTATCCCATCGGTCTTCTGGAGGAGGTGCTGAATGACCCCGAAGGACATCGCGAGATGCTGCTGCCATGGCAGCCCTATCCAGATGCAACAATACCCGAAGGGGACGTGTTCCGGGAGCAATTGTGGGGGTGGCGAGCTTTTCGCAATTGGCAGAAAGATAACCGAGAGTATAACGAGGAAGAGAAGTTTGCTGCATTCGTCGAGGAGGGTGAGCATAAAGAGGCCGAGAGCACAGCTAACGAGTGGGCCAAGTGGGCACATCCGGGGATAACAGAGAGTCAATATCTCAAAAGCCTCCGGGTGCAGTTCGAGAGGAGGCAGAACGAAAATGGCGCTGATGATGGGGAGGCAGGATTTTCGGCGTTTCTCGAGGAGAGGAAGCGGCGAAACTTAGAGGCTGGATACATGTGGCCCGGGATGGCGGAGGACGAATATCGACAGGTGCTCAAGGGCGAGTTCAACGCGAGGCAGCAAAAACTGCGTGACCTGTTCCGGGATTATTTTTACTGGTTGCGGGAGGACCACGGCCGGGGCGGATTTCCCGAATATGTCGCCGAGGCCAAGCGCCGGCTCGCAAAACACGGCTTCACGCGGGCATTCCAACTCGACAAAGACCCAACACGCCAGGACAAGTTGACGACGTGGATCGAATACCTCAATTACGAGTACTCGTGGTACGATCGGTACGAGCGTTCCATCAAGCGCCTGCGGCCAAAGTACGACGAAGCCTGGAAGAACCTGGCGGACTCGGGGGTGTTGCGGCCGGGGGAGACGGACGAGACCCTGCGCACAACCGAATCCGCGTTCCGCCGTGCGAGCGAAAGAGAGCAAGCCCAGAAGGCTGTAGCATCCGCCGAAGCGGCCGCCAAAACAGCTTTGTCAGAGACGGAGAAAGCCAAGATTGGGCGCTCAAGGTTCACCAAACCACAGCGGACACAGAAATTAGCAGCAGCCCACTCCAGAGTTGTCGGGGCGAAGGAGGCGCTCAAGACAATCAGGAGGCGGGGCGATCTCATCACAGAGTTCATCCGAGGAACGTGGGACTACCCAGAGGAGAAGAGGAATCTACACCGCCAGCGTCTTTTGCTGCAGTGGATTCTCGAGCAGGTACCTCTGATCGAAGCCGAGTTGAACGAACCGAAGGTAGCCGAAGGCGGCTCGCGCGCGGGACGTGGCGCGAAGAGGAGCAGACCCCATCAAGGCGATCAAGTCACGGATGACTGGAGGTCTGCGAAGCGGAAGAGAGGTGAACTCAGCGCGGTCGCAGGTGATACTGGATCTTCTACACAAGCAAGAAAGCCACCGAAGCGCGGTCGACGCGATGACACGAACGATTCATGACCCTTGAAGCGGCTCCGAAACGACGGCCAAAACTCTACTTCTCATGCCGCAGTGGAGATGAGCGAGATTTCCAAGGATTGTCCGTCACGATCCATAGAGACGTCTCAACCTCAGGCAATCTCGAAACAGCCGGTGGTCGAGAAAGGCACCGACGCCGATGCGAAGGATATCGCTGGTCAGACGCTGTTGCAGGGCTCTAGGAATAGGCAGGGAGCTGTCGTCCGGCTTCGCCGAAGCGCTCGAATTGCGGCTCGCCAAGACCCCTCTGGAACTGCTGTTGCACATCCGCGTGCTAGCGACAGTGCATGCCAACGATCTCGTCGGAAGGTCTTACAAGAACGGGTGCCTCCTTTATCCACTAGGTTGCGAGAGCGTCAGCTAAAGTCTCCCGCGACGAAGACGTTAAAGGAAAGAGGTACAAGAGGTAGCAGTTGGCTTGACGCATCGATGCAAAAAGAAGTCTCAAAGACAGGACGGACATCAAGGATAACAAGGTAGTAAATAAGCGTGTAGAGGCCTAGCTGCTCAGTTCCGTTAACCATCGATGGACCTAGGTGTGTTTACATTACTGCTGAATGCTAGCTATTCTAAGTTCCTCGGAGCCTGCGATGGACTTGACTTCTTTCCTAGGATGCCTTAACGTGATGGTGGAGGGTGTGACGATATCCGTGGCCGACCGGTGAAGGAGGGCGTTGGCCTCCCACAGGATATCCTATAGCGGTGTTTACAACGTTGTCTGTATCATGACAGTCTGTGACGCGGTCTGGGCATTTCCGGCAATCTCAAGCGCGGACATAGCCGCGGAGCCCTGTGGCGCGGCAACCTGTGGCATGGTGATGCGCCATCAGCATTCCGGATTCCCGGGACAGAAGGTGCTTGACGCCCTCGATAAGATCCCACTATAGGGTCTCTGTTTTCCTGCTCCCGTGTCCACCGCGGTATCATAGTCCTTTCTTCCAATTTCATAAACTTAAAACTTTCCCATCGTCCCTTACAAGAAGTACCGGCGGCAAGTGGTTGGTCTTTCCCGACAGCGTGTCTTGGAACTCGGAACTCTTAGCCCGGATCTGAGTGGCGGTCAGAAAATCCTAGATCTCATGATAAAGTGACATCATAGTCCCACATTTATTAGCCCCACATTCGATCTGCAGACAGCTAAAAATAGCGAAAAGCCCCAAGGGCGGCGCACCTTCACGTGTACCGGGAGCAAATGGCTTGGCTGGTGTGCTGCGCCGCCCTTGGGGCTTTTCGCTATTTTTAGCTGTCTGCAGATCGAATGTGGGGCTAATAAATGTGGGACTACAGCCAAGCCATTTGCTCCCGGTACAACGTGTGATGGGCCACAAGCTGCTCCAATTCGGCAGCGAATATGTCGCTGCGCAGGTCGGAGCGGGTGAAGACGATGAAGTAGAGGAATCGTCGTTTATCCACCACAAGGGCGCCGACAAAAAGCCAAAGCCGTATGTATTCGTCCCGATATGCTTCGAGTGTTCTCTCTCTGATGTTTTCAGGACCATCTTCTTCTTTACACCGAGTCGCAGGTTGATCTTCTGTCTCGTCACTGGGATATCGAACGACAGGCGCGCGGAGAGGAGGAAGAGGAGTATGTCGAACCGGACATCGATCTTCAGATACCCGAGCCCGCGCAGCTGGCCGAGATTCTCTACCACCAGCCGCAAGACTTGAGTGCTGCAGCGCTGCTCGAACGCCGCATCCAGGTCGCCGAGCCTACGGTCGCGCCGCGCGACAAGCGCGAGACGGCCAGGTGCAGACTTATCCGGCAGAGCGCGCGGTCCGAGGTGTCGGTGAAAGAGGAGTCCCCTGCGCCGGGCCCTTTCCCGCTCCTCATGCAAAAGAGGCAGTGTCCTCGGTGCATTGGGGACGAAATGCTGCCATACGAGACGAGAGTGTTCCCATTTTGTCGACCTTCTGTGATGAATGACCACTTTGACCGCGAGCATTTGGAAGAGATGAAAGGCAAGGAGCTTATCTTCTGCGACCATCCCAAATGCAAAGAGGGGGGGGGGTAAAACTGCAGAACTTGGATCATTTCAGAGCCCATGTGGTGAACATCCATGGCGTCGAACTTCGGCCAAGCGACTGGGTCAAGTCATTTCCAAAGTCCTCTCGTCGAGTAGTGCCGGTTTTTGCCTAACAGCCTTGTATGAGACAATTAATTTGATAGCGCTTAGTTTACTTAGAGTTATAAATGCTTAAGTTTCGCAATAGCAATCCGTCGTGGAAAGCCGTCAGCGAGCAGTTCCGGCGCAGCCAGTATGACGAAGCCCGAAGCATCGAGAAGTAATAGGCGTGAGGGGTCCCCTTTCAAGCTAACTGGTCGCGGCGAAAAGGCATTCCGTGGCACATTTCTGTTCCTGAAGGGCCAACGTATATATATTCTCCTAGGTTCTACAACGCTTCTACTTGTGAAAACTGGTCTGTCTCTTAAAAGTGGCACGCAAGTCCCTGGCAGCACGCACCTATAATATCCCTAGCGGAGTGCACCCAAATTCCTGGCGGCGGCACCCACATTCTGGCGGGGGACACCCAAATCCCAGGCGGGGCACCCAAATCTCTGGCGGGGTACAGGCATAGTACGGGGCACAAGCAGACTGCACAAGCAGACCGTACAAGCAGACTGCACAAGCAGACCGTACAAGCAGACTGCACAAGCAGACCGTACAAGGAGACCGCACAAGCAGACCGTACAAGCAGACCGCACAAGCAGACCGCACAAGCAGACTGTACAAGGAGAGCAGACCGCACAAGCAGACCGCACAAGCAGACACAAGTAGACCGCACAAGCAGACCGCACAAGGAGACCGTACAAGCAGACCGCACAAGGAGACCGTACAAGCAGACTTTACAAGCAGACTGCACAAGGAGACCGCACAAGGAGACACTACGGGTTACTAGGAACTGATGTAAAGATTTTAGTGGTTACTAGGAACCAGCGTCGGGCGCTTGAGGTTTACTAGGAAACTAAGGCAAGGATTTAGCGGTTACTAGGAACCAGCGTCGGTGCGCTTGAGGTTACTAGGAACTGAGGCAAAGGATTTGGCGGTTACTGGGAACCAGCGTAAAGCACCTCGGCGCTTGGGGTTACTAGGAACTAACGTAAAGATTTGGGCGGTTACTGGTAACTAACGTAAAAACACTTGGTGGTTACTGGACACGATTGGACCCCTGAACCGCGTTACTGGACACTACGGCAACGGCTTTCCATGGTGTCTAGTAACGCGGTCATGGCCTAGCTAGGTTACTGGACACGATGCAAAGCCCTTAGCCAGGTTACTGGACACGATGCAAAGCCCTATGCAACCCCAGTGCCGGGGAATTCGGATGTCGCATGGAAGGCTGGAGCGGGGCACGCAACCAGGGGGCTGGGAATGGCAACTAGGAAGATGAAAACAGCGACCCAGGGAGCTGGAAATAGCACACACCGAGATACTATTAATAAAGCCAACGAGTTCTACTATTTCACATGAGTCCCTTGTCCCACCATCGGAGCTGACAGGAACTCGCGCTAAAGGACTATCAGTACCATAAACATTATGGAGATCCCTCACGAGAAGGCAAGCAACGGTCAAGCTAAACCAGAGCTTCCATTCAAGTCCGTAGATACGACAAACCACCTACGACCCAAGCCAATAAGAAAGAGGGACAGAAGCAGTGCAAATCTCCAGAAGAGATGGCGGACTTTGGTTAAAACTGGATGTGAGCTTCATCAGGACTACGGCGCCAGGATTTATTTCTCGATCTCGATACCCAGGACACGAAAGGACTTTGTCTTTCGTTCAGGCAACGACGCCGCACCGATATTGCCAGGGGATTTGGTATGACCTTGTCACCCTTTATAATGCGACGGCTGCTGATAATAAAAGGAAACGCTATATCCCCCGCCTGTCGTAATTACGGGCATTGATGGTGTAGATCTGGGGAATAGAGGTGGTCGGAGTCAGCCTAGCTTAGCGACTGTGAATTGATCGAGGAGCCAATTTGGCCGATCCCACATCAAAACCGTAACCCTCTGGGCACTTGCCTCGCAACTGCTTGCCTGCATTGCTCAAACGCACCACATCTTCGCGTCTCCTCTTCTGATGACGTCATCGCGCACGGCCTTCCAGCGATGTCCCTGTCAATCGTTCAACGTACGGTAATCTACACGTGTACACTACCCCTCAAATTGCCACACCCCTGGAATTACCTAACGTAAAGCTCGATAATTGGTTTACATAATCCGTTCGTTTTGGAGGTTAAAACTTCGGCCAATAGCCTGCCGTTTCTGTTTCTCTACCCCACCACCGTACTCGCTGGCGAGTACGGCGGTGGGTCTGCACCGCCTCAAAGCAGGGCCACCGCAGCCGGCGAACGAATCAGAGACGCCGTGCCGCCCCAGGAACGCGCTTACAACCAGCGCGTCTCGACTGCCTCGCATGGTCTCGCACGATGTACGCCCGCTGCTATCTCTCCGCGCACTGACGGGTTATTTGCCATCGCGTTTGGCTGATGAACGAGCGACACGCGGAGGCGCTGCTCGAAGCGCGGCTAGTCGGCGCAGAGTGGAGAGGAATTGTTAGGGAGCATGACCGGGGATAGGGATAAAGTGGGTCACTGTAATACTTTCGGCTGCAAATGGAACGCGAATAATTAACAGCACGATTGGGTGAGAATGAAGGTTGTTAAAGGATCTCAGACACAGCGATGTACGCTTCGAGAGCTAAGCTATGTTAATGACAGTACTCCCACTCCCTAGGTTAAAAATGAGGCGCGGTAACTTTGCGAAATGTGCTGGGGCCTGCCAGCTCATCCCTTTCCCCGACTGTCCACACGCATCTACCGACTAGGACTCAACTGCACTCCACCAGCCTCGCCGAT
The DNA here is from genome assembly GCA_033296705.1 of Chaetomidium leptoderma. Taxonomy (NCBI): domain Eukaryota; kingdom Fungi; phylum Ascomycota; class Sordariomycetes; order Sordariales; family Chaetomiaceae; genus Chaetomidium; species Chaetomidium leptoderma. The sequence continues at coordinate 3,949 of MU857013.1, read as the reverse complement.
ATACTACCCAACAGAGTGTTCAGCATTCTAGTCAAGCCAGGAACTTTTTCACTTGCATTAATACGTCTTGTGTTCGTTGCAAATCGTACGCCGGACCCGATCTGACAGCCAACTCTGCATCTTTCGCCAGATAATCCTAGGCGATGATCAATGCAGTGGGACAGACACGAGAGATCTCTTCGGCAAGGGCTTCGAGCCCCTGGATCGGCATGCGAGTTTTGTAGCTTTAAGATGTAAGTGTCATAGAAAGGTAGGAAACTAGCAAGATCGGACATACATTATCCTCTCCGCAGCATCTGTGAAGGTGACCAGTAGAAGTGGGGATCTTCCCGCAAGAGCAGTCCAGCGATTGCCAAGGGATGTAAATTTGGATACCTCTCCTCTGTTGGCTCTTCCTGTGGCACGAAGGTATATATCGATAGCGACGGTAGCATCCCGTTGGCTACGTTCGCCAACGAGGCGCCCATGTCGACGGTCGTCCTGTATTTTCTTTCTAAGAGCGGCCAGCATCCGTGTTAGTTGTATATAGGCAAGCCTCGAGACAGCTTGGTCTTCCGGGCATTTAATCCTCTTATCTAATTCCCGAATCCTTTCTAGTACCTGGCTGTCCGTACTTGTCGTATTATCTGGCAGGGTCGTTTTCTCTAGTAACTCCTTCCAGACTCTGTGGAGCGTCTCACAGTGATCTGCAAAGAGTTGCTGGGCATTAGGATTAATCAAAGCTTGTAGGATAGCTGCAGACATGTTTAAACAAGTTGGCGTCTATAGCGGTAGCAACAGTTAGAAAGTTGAAAGCGCGGGTCTCTCCGTTGATAGCATTGTTAAGGTCAGGTTCGGCTCTTTATATCCGGATATGGCTATGATAGGGTGTCGGTAGTATGGGATCCACGAGCCCGGATCCTGGCCCGGAGTCCACGACCCAGGGTTCACGACTTGGGATCCACGACACAAGGGAGCCAGGACATGGGAGCCAGGACACGTGGGAGCTGGACTCGGGACATGGGAGCCAGGATACCGGAGCCAGGACACAGGGCCCCGGACTCTGGGGTCAGGACATGGGAGCCAGGATCCCGGAGCCAGGACACAGGGCCCGGGACTCTGCGTCAGGACATGGGAGCCAGGATCCCGGAGCCAGGACAGACGACCCTGGACCTTGGATGTGGTATTCTGTACATGGCTAGGTTAGTCCAAAGAGAGCCCGCTCACTTAACCGCGGAGGATCCTCCGCTGAGCTCCCCGGTCGGTCCAATGAGAACCGCTCGCGGAGGATCCTCGATAATGTTAAGGGCCAATCATATTGTTTCCAAAAGCTCGTGCGAGAAATCTCAGAAACCTGTTACCGTGATATGAGCCCTCCTATCGTTCGAGTGCAGCCCTCATACGGAAAATCTCGGGTGCCCGTGGCCCTAATCCGAAATCTCCCGTCATTCGAATTTTCTAATTTGAGAGAATTCCTCGTCCGAGAAATATCAGAAGTCCATCATCGTTCGAAGCCCTGCATCATTTGAACCTCCATATCAGTTGAATCACCACATCAGTTGAATCCCTACATCACTTGAATCCCTATATCAGTTGAATTCCCACATTTGAAGCCACACATCACGCGAACCCGGCTTTCTAGAGAAACTTCGAATCCGAGCCGCTAGATCCTAGGATAAAATTCGCGACCCTATAGGAATCGGAGTTATCAAGCACCGAGGGCCCCTGCTTGGGTGTCCAATAATGTCCTCTTCCAAGCTGTCGGGACGGCGCTAGCCGGTTATTGTTCGGTGGGAATGAATCCGGAATACTCCATATTGTTGAAAGATTAGCGATACGCCAGATTTGGCTCTTCCCACTGCATTCACGCCCAAACTTGAACCGAGCCAAGGATCCACATTCAGAGGGCATTTGCAGGGCTCCATTTTTTGGCCACCCCTTGCGCGAACGGCCCAGGATGCTAATTTTAGCTCCCTCAAGAGCCATCCTTAGCTGCAGGGGTACTCCCTAAAGAGACATCCATTTCTGGCTTCCTCTGTACGAAGTAGGCTGTTTTCCAATCTCTGAAACCCGCTTTTGGCTTTTTGAGCCGCTCAGGACATTGTGCAGGTGATGAGAAAATGTTTGGTGTGCGCAGTGCCGTAGCCCACAGAAAACCTCCGAGAAGGTCACCGGTCTGGCGTCAAGCATCTGACGCAGCGCTTTTGTCGGCGCGGACGCGAATGCGGGGCGCAACGAGCTCCACAACCAATCAAAGACGCAGCAGAGACGCATTCAAATCACAGCGCCCCGACGCCTCAACCAACTGCCGTGACTGCTTACGGGGTTGATCGCGTGGGAGGGTCAAGCCGCCTTGCCGAAATGGCGGCGGCAGCGCGACCCCGGATCGTGGTCGAGCCGAAGCGTTTAAGCCGCGCTCAAAACCGAGCACGAAATTCCCCGCCGTTTAAGGCGGCGGTCACCACATCGAGAAGAGCGACACGCGATGACGCGCGAACGACCGCGCGCACACGAGTGTCAGGAGGCGGGAACGGAGTCGACGAGCAGGTTGAGACAAAAAAGATGTTCCTGGAGGCCCTAAGTACAATGTCTTCCTGACTGACTTGCAGTCCGAGATTTTCTCCCTCTGTGCTCTCTCCCGAGACCTGAGCGAGTTACGCAGTTGAGTGCGAAACCGCACTGAACGAATCCGCCCTCGCCATCTTTGACCTTTCTCCCCTAGTTTTGTCCATCCATTCCTGCACCTTTTCCATCGCCACACGGGCCGAGTCTCTGTGTTCCACCAGGAAGGATTGTATCTCGGCCGGGGAGAACTCCCATTCCGGTATCTTCGTCGCAAATTCACGCGCATATCGCTCCACCGTTTCGTCCTCTTCGGCGGGATGCTCCGGATCGAGGATCTCGTCTTCCGCTTGCTTGAAGATCATGCAGAAGAGCCGAAACATCACGTCCTTGTCGGCATTCAGAAGCGCAATTTTCTTATCCACGCGACCAGCCCGTATAAGCGCCGGGTCCAGATGGTCCATGTGGTTCGTCGTCATCATGAGCAGCCGACCCTCGTGTGCCGATACCCCATCGAGAGCGTTGAGGAGCTCCTTCAGCGACAATTTCCCCTTGGGTGGGGGCTGACTCCGGGTGACATCTTCCTTGGCTTGGCTGATGTCCGTCTCGCCCTGCCGAGGTTGCGCTATACCAACGGCGTCCACGTCTTCCAGCAGGAGGAGGCAACGAGACGGGAGTTCCGCGAGGAGAGTGCCCAGGGAGCGGTCGTCGGTGGCAGAGATGCTGAGGATATAGACGTCCAAGCCAAAGTGCCCTGCTAAAGACAAGCACAAGCTCGATTTGCCGGTCCCAGGCGGCCCGTACAGCAGGTAGCCCTTCCGGTAAGGTATGCCGCGGTTGGCGTGCCATGTGGGAGCTCTCGGTTCGAGGAAGCTTTCGATGTCCCGCAGAAGTCCTTGCTTGTCCTCCTCATTCATGACAACAGTCGAGATCGGCCTGGTGCTCTTCAAATTCGTCCTTTTCCACTTGCCATTGTGGTGCTCGAAGATGGTGGTCTTGTTCTTGGTTAGCTTCAGGTACGCGTCCCGGCAGTCATCAAAGAACTGCTTCAGGGTTGCCGGGGATCCAAAGCATGAGACCGTAACCACCTCCTCCATACGAAAGCCGATTTCTTTCTCCGCAGAGCGAAACCAAAACAGATGCATTTCGTAGACGAAGTAAAACGTCCCCTTCCAAGGAGAATAGTGCAGAGGTTTCTTCTGCGACTCGTCTTCATCGCCGAATGACCGTCTCCAGCCGACTCGGGCGAGAGATGACCGAGCCGTGTGAGCGAATGGTTGAGAGGCCACCCAGAGACCAACCATATCGTACACTTCACTGGAATATGGGATATGGACCATCGAAGCTGCTACGTATTAGAAGATGTCTTCAAGCCGGCAAGGGGACGAACCAAAGTGAGTCTCTGCCA
>MU857012.1:6122-63817 GCA_033296705.1 Chaetomidium leptoderma | reverse complement strand
TCCCCCCACCACCGCTCCCCGAACCGGCGGTACCACGCGACCGTGACCCGCAGCCCGGCCTCCAGCGTCGTCCGCTGCGCCCACCCCAGCTGCTTCAGCTTGGTCGCGTCCACGGCGTAGCGGTGGTCGTTGAACGGCCGGTCGTGCGTGTATTTCACCCAGCGGCTGAACTCTTCTTCCAGTGACGGGGACGGGGGCGGTGGCGGGGCGGAATGGGGGATGGTGGTTGTGGGGGTGATTGGGGTGAGGATGGGGGTGATGGGGGTGGGGGTGATTGGGGTGATTGGGGTGAGGATGGGGGTGAGGATGTTCATTTCGGCGAGCAGTTTCTTGCATAGCGCTAGATTGCTGATCTCGTCGTGCGAGCCGACGTTGTAGATTTGTCCCAGCTGGCCGCGGTGCAGGATCGTGTCAAAGGCGTCGGCGGCGTCGCCTGCGTAGAGGTAGCGCCGCGTTGGGGAGCCGTCGCCGTGTAGGACCACGGGCTTGTGACGCGCGAGGAGGCAGGTGAATTTGGGGATTATTTCTACCGCGACCTAGGGTTAATGTGGTGCTATGTGGGAGGAAGGGGCTGGCTCACTCTCGGGATACTGGTGCGGCCCGTAGACGTTGTTGCTCCGCACGATGATGGCCGGCAGCTTGAAGCTCTTCTGGTAGGAGTGGACGAGCATCTCGGCGGCGGCCTTGCTCGCCGCGTAGGGGTTGGTTGGGGCCAGGATGCTGGTCTCGAGCAGGTCATCGTCGTCGTCTTTGACCTCGCCGTACACCTCGTCCGTCGAGATGTGGATGAAGCGCTTGATGCCAACTTTTTTGGCGCTCTCGAGCAGCACGTGCGTGCCGTACACGTTGGTGTGCGTAAAGCCGTACGAGTTGCCGAAGCTCAAGTCGACGTGCGACTGCGCGGCAAAGTGGAAGATGGTGTCGATGTTGTAACGCTCTAGACAGTCAACCACCTCGGACGGGTTGGTCACGTCGCCTTGGTAGAAGGTGAAGTTGCGCCTATCGTTGAGGATTCGCGTGTTGTTGAGAGAGGAGCAGTAGTCGAGCTTGTCGAAGGAGATGATGTTGTAGGCGTGGGGGTAGATGAGGGTGAGATGCCGGACGAGCCAACATGCGCTAACACACAGTCAGTCGCTTCCTGGCCTCCGAATCAAGCTCTTGAAACACTTACATGAAGCCGGCCCCTCCCGTGATCATGATGTTCTTGACATCTGGCCGGGGCTCAAACTTGGTGGTGCCAATGAGCACCGGCGCCTCTTTCCAGATACCATACTCGTCGAAGAAGCTGTTTGCCTGGCGGAAGCCTTATAAGGTGTCTGAAGTCAGCATGACCGGTCTCTCTCTCTCTCTCTCTCTTCAAGTTCTTTGGCCGACAGGACACACTCACCATTAGCAACCCCAATTGGCGAAGTCGCCCCACCTGAGATGGTCATGGTTCGTCAACGTGTTACGTCTGCGATATCGCAAAGCCGCATTGAATTCTCTGTGCAACCCTACTGCGGGCCAAGGGGGAGGCCAGATGGCCGAAACGAGTGATGCCTAGGTAAGGTAAGTGGACCAAGTCAGCTCGAGTTTGATGGATTGGATTCTATGAAACTCTCACGTACTCAACCTTTCCTCTGTCTGGATTCACTTGGCCGTCCAAGATTGATTGCACTATGACCGGGCATGGCAATCACACGGAGGGTGGCCAAAAGAGGCAATGAGCGGAATCGCCTTGACTAGCACCAATATTCGAGCGTTAGAAGGGCGATGTTTTGGCCACATGCCTTACCCCTCCGCAAATTGTCAAATGGGGGCGGGTTAGCGGGCTACCTTGGGGGGGCAGAGCCCGTTCAAGTCGCATGTCCGACATTGCCTGTTCCTGTGCCTGTCCATGCGGTTTGCCCCCGAAGATGGGATGGAAAGGATGTGCCCTGAATTCTGTCCAGGGCCCCGCCATTGATTACGACGTCCATGCACCCCACTCTCCCGGCATACCTACCTGACCTACAGAGCTTACACAGTATTCCGGGGTGTTAGCACTGGAGATCCGTTTCAAGTTTCAGCTCATCCATGGAAACAACAAACATCGACAGAGTCCGTTTTAGGGGAGATGACCGATTTCCTCTCACCTGTTTGATTCAATCATTGCCCGTGGGAAGGAAGACTTGACATTTACTCGTCAAATCCCCGCGCGCCTTTAAACTCAAGGTCATGCTACGGTACTTGGCCCAAATTGGGAAAAGGGTGGGAATCTTCCGGGTCCTCACCCCGCGACCGCGGATGTAAAGGGCCCGGGGTCGAGGACCACCGAACAAGATCGACCAGTTCGGCTGATCTGGCCTGAAGTGTTACCCTGCTACTTACGTATGAGTCCAACCACTCCCTTCTCTCACACAGGCACACTGATGTCCACGCCTCACCTTCACCCGACCCGTAGACCTGGCCACTATTCATGGCCTCTTTCGTACTCACATCAACATCTGTACATACCAAGCCTGATCATGCCAGTGTCGAGCCAGGGAGGGCTCCCTGTGGTTTCGTCGGACAGAGTAGCACATGAAGCCAACTCTCGGCTGGCCCGACTACACCATACAGGCAATGATGAGGAGAAGCAAAGGCTTTCCGACGATCTAGAGACTGCCAGTAACCTGGAAGACGATGAGCTCCTCCCAAAGGAGAAACAGGGGGGGCAGTCAAACCCAAAGAGCTCATTCACTTCGGGCTTGGTTTGGATGGTCATCAACACCCTGGCAACCATTGGCATTGTAAATAACACCCCTTTCCAAACCAACCAAACCCCTTCAGCGATCACTGACCTATCACTAGGTCTTCACCAACAAAGCCATCTTTTCCGACCCCTCCCTCAAACTCGCCCAGCTCTCCTTTGCTTGTTTCCGTATGTACATACCGCCTTAGGGGCCATGGTGTTGACCTAGCTAACTGACCCCCATTAGACTTCGTCATAACCTATCTCACCCTGTTCCTCCTCTCCCGCCCCTCCCTGGCCTTCTTCCAACCGCGGAGCGTCGCCCTCCTCGACATCCTCCCCCTCTCCCTCACCATGTCCCTCAACGTCATCCTCCCCAACCTCTCCCTCGCCTTCTCCACCGTAACTTTCTACCAGATCGCCCGCATCCTCCTCACCCCCACCGTAGCAACCCTCAACTACATGCTCTACCGCGCCACCCTCCCCCCCACCGCCATCCTAGCCCTCATCCCCGCCTGGCTAGGCGTCGGCCTGGTATCCTACTACGACACCCTCCCGCCCAAAGAACAAAACGGCCTTATCAAAACCACCACCACCACCACCTCCCCTTTAGGCGTCCTCTTCGCCCTCGCCGGCACCCTCGCCTCGTCGCTCTACACCGTCTGGATCGCGGCCTACCACCGCCGCCTCCAGCTGTCGAGCATGCAGCTGCTCTTCAACCAGGCGCCCGTGTCGGCCGTGCTGCTGCTGTACGCGATCCCCTTTGTGGACACGTGGCCGGCCTCGTGGGCGGCCCTACCGGGAAATCGGTGGGGGTTGATTGTGCTGAGCGGCGGGTTCGCGGCCGTCATCAACATCTCGCAGTTCTTCATCGTCGCGCAGACGGGGCCTGTGTCGAGCACTGTCGTGGGCCACGTCAAGACGTGCGCGATTGTGGCGCTGGGGTGGGTGACGAGCGGGCGCGGGGTGGGGGATTATGGGAGTTTGGGCGGCGTGGGTGTTGCCGTTGGGGGGATTGTTGCGTGAGTTTTCTTCTTCTTCTTTTTGTCCATCGACCTTACTGTGTTGTGATGATGCTTTTTTTAGTGGTAGAGAGGGCATGCATGCTGACTGACTGGTGTTTGGATAGGTACTCGGTTATTATGTTGAAGGAAAAGGGGAAGCAGGCGGGCGGTCAGAAAGGGAGGTGATTTCGGTGGGTGGTTTTCTGTTTTGTTTGTGATACCCCGAGGCTAGGAAAACGCAAGGCTCTGTTTGCTCACCAGCGCAGAAAGAGTCATCATCAAGTGGCCTGTGAAGTAAATATGCAAGGCACTCAGCACGTCTTGACAGGGCGAAACGCCCTTGATCAGCCGGCAAATGGAGTCTGCCCCCTAAAAGACCGTTTGGGTATCACGACTTGTTCTCCTTACAGATTGAAGCGCGTCCGCTTCTTTTCCATCTTCGCCTTCCACTCCCACTTCAGTGCATCCTCGCCCTCGCTGCCAGCTCTGCCCAAGCCCTTGTCCACTCTACGGAGCTTCAAGGTCATTCCTGTGACGAGTCAGAATCTGCCATCTTCAACTGCAAGAATATAGGACTTACTTGGACCAATCTCCTGCAAACCGGCACGGATCCCCTTCACGCCGTCCATCTCCTTGCCATCGGCGCCCTGAACATTCTTCTCCGTCGGCCGTGCATCCCGGAAGATATAACGGTGCCGGCGGAAGAAGATGTAATCTCGTTGGTTGTGCAGTGTCAGGACCTGCCGACCAGCCAGCTCGGGTTTCGGAGGGAATAAGGTGTGCATGGATTTGGCCGCTAGCAGACCCAGCGGAGTCTGGAAACCGTTGAGGAGAAGCTCCGGCTATATCTCTATTAGCAGTGCATGGGACGAGAGGACGGCTAAACAAGGTTCCGTACGTAGTGGTTGGTGGCATTGCCGTGCCCAGGGATGGCCTTCCCTGGGTGGTAATTCCGGATAGTATAAGTGAGCGTCGGACCCGGGGGCGCATCCTCGCCGTTTAGATGGCAAACGCTGAGCTGGCTTGGCCGCTTCAGGTCCTCATGAACCACTAGCAAGGCCGTGTATCCACGGTCTGGGGGGTCTATTAGTGATCGTGTCGAGAGCCAGCGTGGATAGGTTTGAACTCACTCTTTGCATACTTTGCAATTTCCCTCACACTGTATTTGTGCCCATACCGGTGTGAACTACGTCTGATGTAGGTGGCTGGCAGACATGTAAGCATTGCCCGTAGACCTCCGGTGCTTCGGGAACCACTCACCATTGGGAAGAATCGCGGTGATCTCCTGCGCCTCCTTGTGGATGGTTGCATTGATCGCGGTGGTGACCAAAATCTTGGGCATTGCCGGGGGCTCTTCGCTGAATAGATACTTGAATTGAGTGGCGAGAGCGTCTGGGGTGATGTCGAGGCTGGTCGAGGTCGTTGACGGAGCGACGCTGGGTTGCCTCTGTGCCCGCTGCCTTTGCATCTTCTCTGCACGCTCTTCGTCGTCTTCCTCCTCTTCCTCTTCCTCGTCAGATCCGAGCATGCTGTCGACATCGTCGTCCTTATCCACGCCACCTCCGATCACCGCATCCGGATCTGCCTCTGCGGCCGCGGCCGCCTCAGCCTCTTCCATGCGGCGCCGCTTCAACTGGGCGACATCCACCACTGCGCCGAGACTATCATCATCAACATCATCCCATATCCTCTTCTTGTCAATGCTCGCCGGCTGGTTTTTCTCGAGGCGCTGCCTCCTCAGTTCCGGGTCCTTGGCCTCCTCCCTACGTCTTCGGTGGCGCTCCTCGTGACGGGCTTTGCCGGTGGTCTTTTTTTGTTCGACGTAGAGCTGTTTCCGCTTGATTTTGTTGGAGGTCTTGAGGGACAGCGAGGCGCCAGACGCCCTTCCAGTCTTTGAAAAACCCATCGTTGCGGCGCGTGTCTCGTTTGGAGCTGTTATCGCAGGAGCAAACGCTGATATCAGACGCCCCAAAATCTTTTTTTTTTCCGAGTTCAGAGCCTTGCTTCCATGCAAGTGCAGGGGCCCCCTAGCGGCGCAGGGGTCCTGATTGCCCCTCACTGGGTCTAACGGAGGCCTGGTTCCTGAGCGCGGGGCACTTATAGCGGCTAATTGAATTTCCGGCAGTAGCGCGTGCCCGCTGTTGCGTCGTGTGTGGAGGCGAGATGCAAAGTCCCCTCAATCAGCAGCTTCCCGGGTCTGAAATCGGGCGAAAAAAGAGGATCTGGTTGGAGAAAGAGGGCCGTGAGTCACCTGGTTGGGCTAAAACAACCACCGTTTAATTCATGAAGCCCTTTCTGCCCACTCCTCACCTCTCACCACTCGCTGGTCTTGTGCTCAACCTCCACAAAGTCGCGGACCCGAGGGTGTTGTTTCCAGTCCGCCGATTCACAGCTTTCGTTCCTTCTGCCCCGCGCGCGTACGCTTTCATAAAGCACACGTCCAAGAAAAAACAGCCCAAGATGACCACGACGGCTACTACTCTCAAGGGCCAGCCCCTCGACAAGGCGGCGGTCGACTCACTGCTGCGCCGGCGCCTGTTCTACACTCCCTCCTTCGAGATCTACGGCGGCGTTTCTGGCCTCTACGACTATGGCCCGCCCGGCTGCGCGCTGCAGGCGAACATCATCGACCTCTGGCGCAAGCACTTCATCCTCGAGGAGGACATGCTCGAGGTTGACTGCACCGTGCTCACCCCCCACGAGGTCCTCAAGACCAGCGGTCACGTCGACAAGTTTGCGGACTGGATGTGCAAGGACCCCAAGAACGGCGAGATTCTCCGTGCAGACCACTTCGTCGAGGACATCCTCGAGTCGCGGCTAAGGGGCGACAAGGAGGCTCGCGGCCAGAAGGTGGAGGAAAAGGAGGAGGACCCCAAGAAGAAGAAAAAGAAGTCCAAGGGTCACGAGGCAATCAAGCTGGACGACGCTGTGGCCAAGGAGTACGAGGAGGTGCTGGCACGGATTGACAACTACAATGGCGAGCAGCTCGGTGAGCTGATCAAGAAGTACGACCTCCGGAATCCCGCCACCGGCGAGCAGCCCACCCCTCCGGTAGCGTTCAACCTCATGTTCCAGACGTCAATCGGCCCCAGCAGCAACACCCCCGGCTATCTCCGGCCAGAGACCGCCCAGGGTCAGTTCCTCAACTTTGCCAAGCTCCTCGAGTTCAACACGGGCCAGATGCCATTCGCCTCGGCCTCAATTGGCAAGTCGTACCGGAACGAAATCTCCCCAAGAGCTGGTCTGCTCCGTGTCCGCGAGTTCTTGATGGCCGAGATTGAGCATTTTGTCGACCCTGAGGGCCACAAGAAGCACCACCGGTTCCACGAGGTCGAGGACATGGAGCTCGTTCTTCTCGACCGCGACACCCAGCTGTCGGGCAAGACAACTACCCAGACTATATCAATCGGGCAAGCGGTAAAGGATGGTCTTGTCGACAACGAGACTCTGGGCTACTTCCTGGCCCGCATCCACCTCTTCCTCAAGAAGATTGGTATTGACCAGTCCAAGGTCCGGTTCCGGCAGCACATGGCTAACGAGATGGCCCACTACGCCACCGACTGCTGGGATGCCGAGCTTCTCACCTCGGGTGGCTGGGTGGAGTGCGTTGGCTGTGCCGACCGGAGTGCCTTTGACCTGTCTGTCCATGCCAAGAAGACTGGTGCGCCACTGATTGTGCGGCAGCGCCTGGACGAACCCAAGGTCATTGAGGAGTGGGAGGTCGAGATCGAGAAGAAGAAGTTCGGCCCCTTCTACAAGAAGGATGGCAAGACCATCGAGGCCGCCATTCTAGCCACCACGCAGGAGGAACGCGGCAAGCTCGGCAAGGAGCTGGAGGAGAACGGCAAGGTGTTCATCAACGTGCCGGGCGTTGGCGATGGCAAGGTCGAGGTCAGCAAGGACCTGCTGGCCGTCAAGTGGCAGAAGCGGGTTGAGAACATTCGGGAATACACACCCAACGTCATCGAGCCGTCGTTCGGTATCGGTCGGATATTGTACTCGCTAATGGAGCACAACTTTTGGACTAGAGCAAGCGATGGTGGTGATGAGGCCCGTGGTGTAAGTTGCTTATCCCCCAACTCATCAACAGCTTGGATCGAGGCTAACTCAAAACGCTAGGTCTTGTCCTTCCCTCCCGCCGTTGCGCCAACAAAAGTCCTGATCGTACCTCTGTCGTCGCACAAGGACTTTGCGCCCGCGGTGCGCAAGCTGTCACAGAAGCTGAGGTCCGCTGGCCTCTCGAGCCGCGTCGACGACTCGTCGGCCAGCATCGGCAAGCGGTACAGCAGAAACGACGAGCTGGGCACTCCGTTCGGCGTCACGGTTGACTTCCAGACGGTCAAGGATGCCACCATCACCCTCCGAGAGCGTGATAGCACGCGGCAAGTGCGCGCAGAGGAGGACAAGATTATCGAGGCCATCCGGGCGCTTGTCGAGGGCACCAAGACATGGCAGGATATTGAGTCCGAGCTGCCTCTCTTTGAGGGCCAGCAGGAGGCCGAGGTTACTGTTCGCTAAGAACAGCAGTGGAGAAGGGGGGGGGAGGTGGTTCGGCTTGTTAGTTGATGCGAGCGCGCATTGTCTAGACTACCCTCGCGTATACCACAATAGAAGCCCTTCAAGACGGTATAGACAGTCTTTACTCAACTACCCGCATTGTATGAAGATCCGCCGCTCGACAGTGCATGGTACCTCCTCCCTCGTAGGAGGCCTCATCAACTCCTGTATTCCGTACCGTCAACGGCACTACGGTTACGTGCGCATCGCCCGGGATTTCATGCGAGGCCGTAATTCCGCCGATTACCAAGTGCACCTAGCGGTTTGAGATGTCGAGAGCATCTCGAAGATCTCCCTGTGTCCATGCGGCGCTAACCTGCAGGATGCGTCTATGCTGCAGGCCAAGACGCCTATACCCGTGCAGATATCGCTTGAAACATCAGGGTTCCGGTTTTTTTCTTCGGTATTCTTGCTCCTTCCTCACTTCGAGTCCGACGTGATACTTTAGATCAAGCGTTGCAAGACATCGTGATGGAGTGACGGCAGGGCAACCGCCATAGAACCAACTTTGCCGAATCTGTGCCTCCTCCCGTCCTCCAACAATACATCACACCACACTTCCGCCTTCTCTTTTATTGCGCAAGAGACCGTGCTGAGGCGGGGTGAATTCAGCTCAGCACTAACAGTGGCAATGGCAAACAGGTCCAGAATTCTGCGACGGCGGATCCGCAGTTCAGAAACACCAAGAGCCAAACGGTGGATACCCGAACAGGGCGAGGGGGGCAAAAGGTGGAGAAGGAAGGAGGCTCCTGTGTACGAAAGAAGCACGCTGGGGGGGCACACGACGTCGATCTTGCTGCATCGTCGCGGCGGCCAACCGCAGATTGCTGGTGGAGGCTGCCGAGTTGGGCGTCCAATCGTGCCGGTACGGGAGTGTCGCGGGTTCGGCGCAGCGGCTAATAACCCTCTCTCCTCGAAAGGCTGTTGTGTGACCCTTCTCCTGAAATGCCAGTTCGTGTCCAGCTGCTGCTCCAAGAGCATAGTTACGGGTACTTGCTGGATCCGCTGATCCATCTTTCGCTCCTGCAATGTCGTTTTTCTGGAGTCTTGCACACTAGGTAGACTAGTGTTCCTTAGCAACGACAAAAACTGTGATCTGCCCGACTGAAACGGCATCCTGCTCAGGCAGAATGGGAGGTGGTGATGCCGGATATGCGACAACAGGACCCTTGCCAAGCCCTGGCTTGCTGAGAACGGTCACGTTTGCCAGAAGCAGAAGACTGGACGGTCTGGCGGCTAGAGGTTCGGACTTCAGTGAGGTCAGGAAAAATAGGAGGTAGGCTCCCGGTTGGGGCCTTCTTGAGATCGCTTGGACGCTCATCTCCGAGTGATGGGATAGCTTCTGATAGTTTGTGCTCTGTTGTTTTGTAGCGGGGCAAGTCGAGGCTTGAGACCACCTGCAAGGGAAGGACGGGTTAGTTACCTAAATTGGCTGTGTCTTCCCGACAAGCGATATCGCTGGGTCGTTTCCTTCAACCCAGCTGGATTGTGTAGGAAGAACACAGACAATAACAAGAACCAGGAAGTACGATAAACAAAGAGAATAAAAGGATGGTAACGGGCATGGAAATGGAAAAGAAAGAACTGCAGTTCATGCTGCTCCGCCAGACAGAATCTTGACTTACCCGATGTGGATAAGCGCCTCGGTTCAATTAAACGTCCGAAACACCAGGCATTCAAACCTCCTTCTACTACCCCACATTATCCTACACTAGAATCCATCCAACCTGAAATGAAGAAGGCGGCCTTTCTGCCCGACCACCAACACCAATCAGCCCGCCTGTTTACTCGGAGATGGCCAACAGCTATCAGTCTCGAAACATGCATTGGCGGCAGTGTTGTAAGCGGTAAAAGCCCACTCAAAGGAGCTTCCTTGGCTCCCTTGCTCAAAGAGCCCTCTTGTACATACGGTGCGCCATTGTCGAGCGTCTCCAGCAGCCGCTCAGCCGTGGCCAGCAACCGCGCTTGGAGGGCCAATCCCTTGGTGCATTCACCCGTGTCTCTCTCTGAAGATGGCATAATAAAGTACCTCGGTCAGGCATTCAGAAGAACAGTGTACCTTCCTAAGATCCATGACCCCGTCCTCTCGAGGGAGCTGATGAGTGGGTCCCCGCCAACTTACCCCTCCCCGCCCAGTAGCCGAGCCATTGCGGTGTTGCGCCCAGCCCTTCGATTCTGAGAAGATCCACAGGCACCGACCACCTAACGACCTCCTGAAGAAGCAAACCATCTCTTTGTCAACCTCCTGGTCCAACACGCCGACCAACCTTTAATCGCAGCACTCCTCCCGTGCTTGCACTTCACAGCAGCGAAACTCGACATTTCCTTCTCGGGGATTTGTTGTCCGCCCAACCTCCCCCCGCCATCCAATAAGTTGCATACCTGACCTCCTGAGCGGTGCCGAGACAACGCACATTTCCGCCCCGGCAAGCATTCGATTGACCGCCATCCCCACCTCACTTAGCGAGCAAGTTGACCGACTTGAAACGAACCAACGACTTGACCCGTGCGCCGAGACTCTTACCTACCTTTCGTCGAGTTCTACGGATACACATGTTGTCTTCGCCCTCTCGCCAGCTGTTCGTTCGTCCCTGAACCAACCGCTGGTACCACAACCACCTGCGACCGCTCGATTGCGACCCGATTATCGGTTGTCAACGCAGCGCGCTGTGCTGTGCACTGCTCCCGACTTTGTTTTTGCGCCCGCAAGTATCGACTTGCACTCGCTCGCCCAATCTGATCTTAGATATCGCCTCTCCGCGCCCGAGAGCCACGATTGTCTCACCCTGGGTCGACAATCTGTCTCCTTTTCAAGGGTCTTCTTTTGTAAGTCACCAACTAATACGGTTGACGTGTAGTTATGTGATATTCGCTAACGCTGAGACCCAGAAGGAGCCTTCGATTCAGGTCCTACCAGCTACGGCATACCACTCCATTCCCCTTGTATCGCACCCTCGACAACACCGTTAAAATGTCGATCCCTCAGAATAAGTATGTGGTTTCATAATCACCGAGCCAGCTAGCAATCATGCGGCCGACATCCTTGCGCTATCATGAGCTGCACTACCCCTGAGCCTCCCGGTTCTTAGAATAATGTGGAGTGTTGACCCTACCCTTACCCTGATCTCGCGCTGAAAGCCTGCCCAACGCTCCCCTCGAATGCTAACACTCTCTACCTCCAGCGCCTACTCGAGCGGGCAATTCATGAACCCCGGCCCTGCGCCACGACCTCCCACAGACAAGCCTCGCCTCGGCCTCATGCCAAATGTGAGCCTCACAAACAGCATGTCAAACATGAGCATCGCCTCTCCAGTCTCGAGCACCTACAGCGGATCCACCATAAACCTCCCGATTTCACGGCAAGGCTCCAGCAGTTTCGATGGCTCTGGGGGCATCGCCATCATCAAGCAAGGCTATGTTGGTCTGCCCAGCAAGAACCCGTTCCAGCAATGGAAAAGCAGATACCTCATCCTCCGCCAGGACATTCTCGACTTCCACAAGAACGAAAACGGCAAGTGGCTATACAAGATCCAGCTCACAGACGTTATTAGCGTCGATCGGGTTCCGGATGATAATGGCGACCCCGTCTTCGAAATCAGGAGGAACAACACCAACTCGTACCCCGGCCCTCCTGGCGACGACGACAACGGCGTGAGAACCCTGCGCATCTGTGTCAAGACGGACGACGAGCTGTACGAATGGATCGACTGCATCTACGCCCGCTGCCCAGGCGGCGTCAGCAACCCCTCTAACTTCTCCCACGCCGTCCATGTCGGCTTCAACCCGCAGACAGGACAATTCACTGGGCTGCCAGAGGAATGGACCAGGTTGCTCAATTCGTCCGCCATCACCAAAGAAGATGTGGAGAAGAACCCCCAGGCGGTTTTTGAAGTCTTGGACTTCTACTCAGATATGACGAAGCGCGCCGAGAACCCCGACCAGTATCCCACCGCCTTGCCTATCACATCGCCGAGCGCCGCGCAGAATGACCAGTTCGGCTACTCGGGCGGTAGCTCGGTCGCGCCCCCGCGGCAGGCGAAGCCCATCCAACGCAGCCCAGGGTCCTACACAGCGTCACCTCAGCCTCTTGCTACGCCATCGCCCCGGCCGGTCGATCAACAATTCGCACAGATGCAACAGCTGCAGGGTGTATCCCCCAACTACATCTCAGCGGATCGGATGCGGGAGGAGCAGCGTGTCCGAGAAGTGGAGCGTCAACGGGGAGAGCGGGAGGAACAGGCTCGTCGGGAGCTGGAGGCTTATAATGCGTCGTTGCCCCAAAAGAAGCTTCCTCTTGCTCAACAAGAGATTGGTGGTGGCGGTTATGCATCTTCTCCGTCTCCTGCCGATCGGTATAACCCGACACGAGCGGCACCCAAGGCGCCCCAACCCCAGTCGCTCAGAGCGCAGAGACCTGCACCCGCTCCGCCAGGCAACACCTCTGCCCCTTCCCGCCCCCCTCTCACACAGCAATCCAGCTCCACCTCGGTCCGCGACCCCACAGCTCAGGCACAGAGAACTCCCCGGCCGGACCAGGGCAACGGCCCTCCGGCGGCTGCCCGCTATCCCAACGGAGCGTCGGCACGGGGTCCGAATGGTCAGCCCCAGGTGCAACAGCCATCTCGCCTGCCGGCGCCGGTGAAGCCCCTGAATGTCGCCAAGCCGGGCGGAAACACGGATGCCGTCAAGGCTGCCGAAGCTGCCCTGACTGCCAAGCCCCCTCCCTCGGAGCGCAAGCAGGATGTGCGCATGTCGACCATGTCGGAGAGCGAGGTGATGACAAAGCTGAAGGAGGTCGTGTCCAAAGACGACCCCAACAGGCTGTATGCGAAGCAAAAGAAGATCGGCCAAGGTGCGTCCGGGTCCGTGTACGTCGCCAAGGTCATGGGAGCAAGACCGGGGATTACGTTGGCCCAGCTCAAGGCACGCAGCGGCGGCAGCGACCGCGTTGCCATTAAGCAGATGGACCTTGCCCACCAGCCGCGCAAGGAGCTGATCGTCAACGAGATCTTGGTCATGCGGGAGAACAAGCACCCCAACATTGTCAATTTCCTTGATGCCTTCCTCATGGACAACGACAAGGAACTCTGGGTGGTCATGGAATACATGGAGGGTGGTGCTCTGACGGATGTCATTGAGAACAACCCCATGATCACGGAAGAGCAGATTTCTACCATTTGCCTCGAGGTATGTCAACCTGTCGTGGCAAGCCTCCTTCGCAGTGTGCTGACTTTTTTTGGATTAGACCTGCCAAGGCCTCGACCACCTGCACGCGCAGAACATCATCCACCGCGATATCAAGAGCGATAACGTCCTGCTGGACGCGCGCGGCAACGTCAAGATTAGTACGTCTCCCCATTATTATCATCAGACCATTTCTTCTTACCAAGATTTGCTAACGCCGCCTGCCCAGCCGATTTTGGCTTCTGCGCCAAGCTGACCGAGACCAAGTCGAAGCGCGCCACCATGGTCGGCACGCCGTACTGGATGGCGCCCGAGGTGGTCAAGCAGAAGGAGTACGGCCCCAAGGTGGACATTTGGTCGCTCGGCATCATGGCCATCGAGATGATCGAGTCGGAGCCGCCGTACCTCAACGAGGAGCCGCTCAAGGCCCTGTACCTGATCGCCACCAACGGCACGCCGCGCCTCAAGAAGCCCGAGAAGCTGAGCAAGGAGCTCAAGGCTTTCCTGTCGGTCTGTCTCTGTGTGGATGTCAAGAGCCGCGCGTCGGCGCAGGAACTGCTGAATCACGATTTCTTGAAGCATGGTTGTCCGCTGCCTAGTCTGGCGGATTTGCTGTCTTTTAAGAGGGTTGCTAAATAAGCATGTGATGACGATAATCACGTTGGTTTGATATGGCCGGCGGGAAAGGGAAGAAGGAAAGTGGAGGCGGAAAGGACAAACAGACATAGCATCCAGTGTTTTGGATGTCTTTTCTTGGTGGGTGTTGGGTGGAAGGGTCAGACAGACGACAGAGCGAGTTTAGAGCATTGATGAATCGAGACAGGTTTGGGCTGGATGGGATGGCTGATTTCTGGTCTTTTTTTGTCTGGTTGGTGATCCATGGGATGGGGAGGGAATGGGAAGGAAAGGAAAGATGGAACGGCCATCAGGTAACTCTTCTCTGTGGTATGATGATGGGTTGTTTGCTTGTTGCTAGGTTAGGTTAGGTAGGTAGGTAATTGGTAGCCCCAACCACCATCTACCCTGTCTTGCATAACTTGTTTTTTTTTTGAACTGTGGCCATTTTTCGCTGGTTTCTGGTTTCTGTTCTTTCTTTTCTAGATTCATCTGTTAACTACGTACTTATCCCGGGAGGAAGGGAGTGGAAATGGGAATTACCTAGGTACTACTTACTTACAAGTGGCGTTTTGAGGGTTGAGGTTAGGGGGGTGTCGTTCTGGTTTCATGTTATCTACATTTTCTTGTCTTTAGGGGAGCAGCTACCTGGCTACCTGCCTGCCTATTTAAATAACTCGGGATATTCTGAGTTTTGTTACTTGATGTGAAGAATACCGAGGTGACTTGAGATCAGTCTAAGCTTTTGGTTTGAAGGCTGAGCCTGGAGAGTGGGTAACAAGGAGAGTGGAATTAGTTATTAGACGCGTACGCCGTGTGCAAGTCGGGCGTTGATGCTTGTTCAAAACAAGGAGGTGCCGTTGGGTTTCAGCCTGGTCTAGCCCACGGATCTAGACGGTTTGTTTTGTAGACACGAGGGGCTTACAAGGACAGCCCTGTATCGTTCATCTGCCATGCTTCTTCCGTAAAGGCAGGAAAGCCGATATATGGAATAAGTACAGACGAAAGGCTTGGGCTAGTTTCTAGGACGGCAAGTTCTCCGAGATAGGAACTCGACGTCCGCTCATCTCTCTCATCGATCAATGTTCCAATGACACAAGGGTGGTTGAGGATCTCAGTTCGGCAGTCGATGATCCCTCATATTGTGGATTAGTTGATGGTGGTATGTTTCGTTTACTGATGGCCATAATAATGGCTGACCATGGGACAACGGCTAACGAGGCTGGGGGCCGATGTTTCAAAGGCATATAATCTGTAGTTATATCGGACTGCTCATATCCCATATCCCAGTTCTGCCCAGAGGCCTGTGGTTCGATACTTACGCGGTGATGGAGCAGCAACGTAAGCATCTACATAGATCGATACGACATCCCAACGCCTTCACTTATTGCGCATTGAAAAAGGGGGCTTGAACGACGGGAAGTTCCTGGTGTCTGGCGGGTGGTGGTTCCTGGTCCCTGTCCAAGGATAAGTGAGCTTTTGGTTTGTGGGACCACCGGGGCAGTGCTGCTGCAGATGGGGGGCGGAGAGGCGCTCCCTCCTTTGAAAACGATGAATCGCGGATCTGGGGGGCACGTTGGCCCCAAGCTTGCGCGGCGGTTAGTGATGGGACGGCGAGGACGGACAGGCTGTTCCGCCCCCCCGATGGCCCTTGCCGGCGGTGGTCGTTCCTGGTAATTCTTTTGGTTGGGAGATCTGCAAAAGACGGGCCACTCGGAATGGCGGGTCGGGAGGGCGGTCCAGGGACTCAGGGAGTGACCAGCTTGGCAGGCCAAGGAACGCCATGGCGTGTGGATATCGAAACCTCGGACGTTGAGGGGGGAGGACGAAGCAGCAAATGGGCAAGTCGACACGACGTTTCAGGTTTTTGAGGAGATTCCCCTCTCTGGCCAGCCATCATGCGGCGTTGATTGGTGTGGCAGCCAACCCGTCGTTGATCCGGCAGATCCGTTAGGACCACATCTTAAGCAGTCGTTGCCGGGTTCTGCAGTCGGGGGCGATGACAGACGCCGGCTGCACTTGTCGTCACTTTGGCAAGTGAGGGCAGCATGTTACAGGCGTGCAGTTGATTTGGCCATGTTGCTGCCGAGAAGGCGACAGACGCATGTCATTCTGAGAGCCTGAGAGCCCCTGAATCCTCGCCTTCACTGAGCCAATCAGTCGGGGCTACCGGGAGTCGTGAGCCTCAGTGTCGCATGTCGTGCCTCCGCGGCTGGACGGTTCGTCTGATAGTTCTGGGCCAACACGGTCCGAGGCGAAGAAGCCACGCCGTCGAGGGGCACCTCGGATAGATGACTCGCGCTTCTCGGCAACGGGCTGAGCCAAGTGCCAGTGTCTATGTATGTATTCTGTACACACATATATATATAGATATAATATATGGTAAGCCACCGAGTGGCCTGCGTGCTGCATGGGCGGATGGCGGGCAAACTGCCAGAAATAACCATGAGCTGAACCTTTGATCGTTGCCGACAAAGAACCACCATAAAACGTCAATTCGCATCTGGAGGCTGTTCCATCGGTATTCCGCGGTCAGGGCGCAGCGCCCCTCTTTACAACACTGCAACCGGGGAACCTCGTCGATCAGAGCGGAGGGGCTAGTCGCAGGGGTTAACTAGCCGCAGGGGCTTGGGAGGTGACACGGAGCCTGGAGGGGAAGAGGAAGAGGTTGAAAATGTGGAATGAATAATTACGGATATGGATGGAATGTGGAATTTGAGAGGGGGGCCCGAGGGGGGCTTCGGGGGGGAGGTGGGATTTGTTCGTGTCGAGAGTAAAAATCATCAGGCGAACCGAAGTCTGTTGCTTCATGCGGTGACGTCCTTTACACAGCAGAGTTGCAAGTTGAAGCAAGGGATAAACCCCAATTCGGTCGTCGTGAATGCAGGGTCGATGGGATTCGGAACCGCCCTGACAGCTTCTTGCGCCATCACCTCCACTGCCAGGTCAGTGCGGAGTCTCACCAGGTGGTGCCAGTTCTGGGGGGGGCGTCTCAACGGCACGGAGCCGGGCAGAGCTGAGTGTGGATAAGTCCAGAGGCAGACCAGCAGCCACTGTGGCATCTGCTATTAACGTTAGAGCTACCTAATGCAGTTTTCGAGAAGCCCGAGAAAATTCCTGCACAGGGCAACACCCACAACTAAGAGCGCTATATACGTACCTACCCCCTAAACGGGGTGTTTCATCTTGACTTTCCACGCATCCACAACTTCCAAGTTCCTGTCCTCTTTCTACACCGTACTCCGCATTTCCGTATCCTCGAGTTGCCCTCGAGTGGATTCTCCCCCTCCGGCTTCTCTCCCCTTTCCACATCGTCGTATTCTTCTCCAGGCTCAATTGCACCCTAATGACGCCTGTATATTGATTACCTAGGTCTTTGAGTTATCCCGCTCCCTTTTTTCCGTCGCCGCAGATCGCCGAAAACGAGGTGGAGTTTGAGCACGAGCAGCTTCGCTCGCCCTGGGAAAGCCAAGCCAAACCCGTCCGGGAAGCTCCCCAGCATTTCTGCATCCGTGTCAACGCATCCACCAAACTTCTCAGCATTTCCAGCATTTCACCATCCCGGCATCCAACCTCGACCTCGATCTCGACCTCGACTCGACACTCGTCACTGTCGTCGGCCTCGAAACTCTGCGGCCTCCCGTGCCCCCGACACACTCCTTTCTACAAAGTTGCACAGCGAACCTTTTCTTCGCCAGCCGCCATCCGACGACTACCTAAACCGACATTCGTCACACCGGCCTTGTAATTAGACCTACCACCCACCTTGCCCTATCCTCGGAAGAGAGCCGGCCTTTGCCACAACGACGGCCCTTTTTCGACCACCCGGCCTAGGTGTTCTCGATTTCGATTCCCGCATAATTTGCAACCCCCGCGCCGGAGATCGACTCTCCCTCGACGCGCAGCGCACGTCGTCGCACCGTCTCTCGAACGGGCCCCCCTCGGCCAACAAGATCCACTGCCAGCCCATCGCTCCGGGGCCGGTGTACTACCTGTTCCAACGGGAACGAGGGATAAAACACTTCTTATGAGGACCGGGATCAAATAATCGATAATGTCCACTTCTAGACCAGGCGAGCACCTGACCATCGGCTACCCGCCGCAGACACTCTCTGCACAGGGCCGCTCGAACTCGCCCACAACCACCTCGCCGAATGACCCGCAGTCTGCCGGCAGCACCCTTCGGTCGCCCTTTGGTTTGTCTCCGGGCCTGACGCCCACCTCCAAGATGTCGGGCGCGTCACGCTCCGGCGCTGGCTCGCCCTCCCATGAGATGGCAGCATCCGGGCGCTTGTTTTCCAAGCGGTGAGTCCCCGCCCCGCTCTTTCAAAGCCGATCGCCCGCTAACCTGCCCGTGCAACAACAGGGCTAGAGAAATTCAGGCCCAGGAAGGCGTCCCAGGATTGCCGTTGAATCCTTGGGGCGGGCCTCCGACCAGCGGAAACTCGACTCCGCTTCGCGAGAACATCCCCGAGTCGCCCACCGATGGCTTTCCAGACTTCGCCCAATTGCCTACCCCTGACAGCTTGCCGCAGACTCGCCGTGCTCGGGCGGGCACGTTGCCGTCCAGATTCTCGCCTGGTGGCGCCGGCAATGCCCTGCTGGGGATACCAACTCTCGCCTCCAAGACGTCACGGCCGAGCCCCTCGCAGACCCCCTTCAAATCGCCGTCACCAGGTCTAGAGGCACCCAATAATGACCTCTCAAGCGCGTCCACTTTGCTTTCGAGGCTGCGGGCGGGCTCCATGCCTCAGCGGAGCCCCTTTGCTCACGTCCCCGGCACAAGCTCCCCGTTCGGTCCCTCCATCTTCAGCAGCTGGAACCCGACCGGCCGGGAGAGAGGTAACACCTTGGCGAGCATTGCGAGTGTGGGGTCCAACGGACCTAGTTCTCCAGCCCAATCTCAGTTCTCTCGCGAGGGAAATGCCGAGACGGACGTTCATATGAGAACACTGGATTACCTTGGCCTCGCTGAGACTCCCCAGCCCGTCCGGGCTCAGCTTGCCACCCCCCCGTACATACCGAACTACGCCGACTTCTCCAAGGCTGCAACCCGGTTCCGATCCTACTCGGTGAACAACAAGGACAAGTATGCCGACGACGAGGAGGATGACTATGACGCGGACCCCGTGTTAATGATGGAGAACCACTACGCCCAGCTTCAAGACCAGCTCGCCGCCACGAATGCCGCCATCCACAACCACAATTTGGCCGTCCAGGCGTTTGCAACTCAAGCATCCCGCCCCCGTGCAAGGACAGCTGGCGTTTTGGAAACCCCGGCTTCCCGCCTTCTCCGCAATTATCTCCCCACTCCTTCGAGACTCGACAATTCCTTTACGGCGGCCGAAATCCAAATGCCGGACGAGAAGGCGTTCGACGACCTCCCGCAGGCTGTCGCCGGAATGTCCTTGGGGAGGTCGAACAGCCGCAACAACGGTTTGCTCGGAGCAGAGGAGCAGGGCTTGGAAGGGCCGACCAGTGCCTTGTGGCTCGGCAGCATCCCGACGTCCACCACAACGTCGACGCTGACCGAGATGTTCAAGTCGTACGGCCCGATAGTATCGGCCAGAGTCCTGACCCACAAGAACTGCGGCTTTGTGAACTTTGAGCGCGTTGATAGTGCAATTGGCGCCAAAGCCAACATGAATGGCAAGGAGATATTCCCCGGCGCCGGGCCCATTCGCATTAACTTTGCGAAGCCGCCTTCCAGCACCGGCACACCAGGCCACGACGGTGCCGTCCCTTCGCCAAGTCCCGATCCGTTTGCCAGGTCCCAGGAGAATGGCCAAGGCGCTGGCATCGGCGCGTCCGGCGAAGCTGGGCCGACTCCCATCGCAGGCAACGTCACCCCTACCGTGCCGCCACTTCACGAGATGACGGGAGATATTCTTCAGATTGTCCAGCAGTTTGGGGCGACCGAGGAAGATAGCTTCCGCATCTCAATGAGCCTGCAGCAAGCGATTCAATTCACCGCCTACATCGACGAGATCCCGCCCGTTAAGGAGCCCGCCCACACCAGGGTCCATGATGCCCCCAAGCTGCGGGATATCCGTAAGAGGATCGACAACCAATCGCTGTCTCAGCAGGAGATTGAGGGCATTGCCCTTGAGATGCTTCCCGAGATTGCCGAGCTGGCGTCTGACTATCTGGGCAACACAGTCGTCCAGAAACTGTTCGAGCACTGCTCTGACAGCGTCCGGGACTCGATGCTGGCCGAGATTGCGCCTCACATGGCTGAAATTGGCGTGCACAAGAACGGCACTTGGGCTGCCCAGAAGATCATCGACGTTTGCAAGACCCCCCACCAGATGAATCTGATTGTGCAGAACCTGCGTGCCTACACCCTTCCCCTGTTCCTGGACCAGTATGGCAACTACGTCCTGCAGGGATGCCTGAAGTTTACCACACCCTACAACGATTTCATCTTTGAAACGATGCTTGGCAGGATGTGGGAGGTTTCCCAGGGACGCTACGGCGCGCGCGCCATGCGGGCCTGCCTGGAGAGCCACCACGCCAGCAAGGACCAGCAGAGGATGTTGGCGGCTGCGATAGCCCTGCACAGTGTACAGCTCGCTACCAACGCCAACGGCGCTCTGCTGCTCACCTGGTTCCTTGACACCTGCACGTTCCCGCAGCGGCGGACAGTGTTGTCCCCCCAGCTCGTTCCCTATCTCGTTCACCTGTGCACCCACAAGGTTGCTTATCTGACCGTCTTGAAGGTGATCAACCAGAAGGCGGAGGCGGATGCCCGGGACACCATCCTCAAGGCACTCTTCTTCACCCCCAACGACCAAGTGCTAGAGGCAATCCTCAGCGATCACGCTTGTGGCGCGACTCTGATTTTCAAGGTTTTGACCACGCCATTCTTCGATGAGACGATCCGGAGCCAAGTTGTAGAGACTGTCAAGGCCGTCTTGGTCCGCATCAAGGCGCAGCCGGGGCAGGGCTACAAGCGGTTGATGGACGAGGTTGGCCTGTCGACGCGGAACAGTGGAGGCGGCAGCGGCAGCGGTTCTCGGGATCATGGAAACGCTGAGCGGCAACGCCCTGGATCGCGTCAGACCGGTAATGCTCAGCACCATCATCAGCAGCAGCAGCAGCAGCAGCAGCCGCCGCACCTTCAGCAGCAAGCTAGACAGTACGATGGTGGTAACAACCCGCAGTACTATAACCCCCTCGGTTCTACCGCAGGCGCCGCGAACTACGAGATGGGCTTCGGCGTCCCCCGCAGCGAAGCCGTCGACCAGTTCGCAGCTTTCAATGCCCACGGCGGTCCCATGTTCAACGCCTCCAACCCGCCGCCCATGGGACCCAACGCGCTGCAGCAAATGCAGTACCAGCAGAGCATGATGTCCCGTGGAGCGCCGCCGCCGCCCATGAACAACTACTTTCCCGGCGTGCAGGGCGGCTACGGCGGCTTCCAGAGCCCCAGCCCCTCGCTCGATCAGTACCGCAACCAACCCATGGCTAACGGCAGCCCGATCCCGCCGCCTGCTCAGCTCCCGACCGGCCAACCGGCCCCGTTTGGCGGAGCCGCCCCCGGGTTCAACATGAACATGCCGCCGCCGGGCATCGGCGGATTTAGCGGCTATGGGAGCCCCGGAGGGTATATGCAGCAGCAGCAGCAGCAGCAGCAGGAGCCGGTCAACTCCAGGCAGCGTGGTCGTGTAGGTCGAAGCCCTCAACCCGACGGCAGGCAGCGCCGCCAGTGATTTGCCAGAGAGATTGGCGTTGCGCGTGTGTGTGTGTGTATGTGTGTGGATAGAAAGGCTTATGATATGTTTTGTTTTGCAGAGATGAATCACGGCCGCGAATCACACGAGATTATGAATGGTGCGACGGGTGATGGGGGATTGTAAAGATAGAATGGCTCACGGCCGGGAAGCGGGGGGGATATATGACCCAGATACGCTGGCTGGATGGATGAAGGGGAAGGGGAGATGGTGCTTTTTTGGGAGGGCTGCGTCTCGTTCTCTCGCTCGTTTTTTTTGGGCGCGTTTTAAGGCAGGAAGGAAGCCCATCCATCAACATCTACTTATTCTCTCTGGAAGTCCAGAGCAAAGGCAAAAAGCATGGGTTGTTGATTAGAGGAACCCTGACCTGCGTGTGTAGCCCCTTCTTGAGTCTCTTCGTCTTCACAACGGGGTTTTTTTGGGGCTGGCTGGCTGGCTGGCTGGCTGGCTGGCGGCGGGCGAGTGATGATGGGCTTGGTTCGGTCGGGGAGGGAAAAGGGGAGGGGGTGGGAGTTTTTTTACTTTCGTTTTTGCTTTTCTTGCTTTCGTCTTTCTGAGACATTTGAGACAAATTCGCACACCTACCTACATTACACATACTTTACAGATGACTAGCACAAAAGAGAATTGCTTTGATTCCACTATCTGTTTTTTACTTGTTTATTTTCGTGTGGTTGTTGAGAGGGAGCTGATGTTCCGCTGGGAGGGCTTCATACATTTCACATCCGTTTCCCATGGTGGAGAGGCAGATTGAGAGTTGATATGCTGGTTTGTGTAGTCTTTTTCTTCTTCTAGATATAACCAGGCGGTATGTGTTTTTGTTCTATCGAGATTGTTGTTGATTCTTGGTTCTGGCCATGACGATGATGCACGCCCTGATGGTGTTTGACTTTTGGAGAGAATTGGGACAGACTAGACTTGCACCCCCTCATTTCACACACATCTTTTCACACATCACCCAACAAATATCCCGAGAAACAGTTCTGCATTGTACATTACACCCCCTACCAAGCAAGTAAGTTCCCAAGTACCAAAGGAACCTGTATGTACCTCGCAGACACACAAGTCTTAAACCCAGACGTAGCAAAGATAAAAAAAAAAAAGGATTAGAGAAGAGCAAACTGCCAGCCCAATATTCGCTCCAGTCTATCTAATAAGTTATGCCTGCCCCCAAGACGTGAGAGAAAAGAAAGTCTCGGATCTCTGCTGCTTGGTGTCTCTTCTGTTGTCTTCCCTTTCCCTCCCCCCAGGTGTTATCCACCCCAGCCAACCAACCATCCATTTATTCTTCTTTCCATGCCCGTTCCATACCAAGTTCAAAGTCGACAAGGTTTAGCCTCCCAGTTGAGTTGAGTCGGGTCGGTTGCTAGCCCAGTCCCCCCAAGATCGCTCACCAGGTTTGGTTGTGTCGGCAGGTCGGTTAAGTTGGTTGGTTGGTTGGTTGTGTCGGCGGGAAACCCCCAGACGGAAGGGAGGAGGAAGACGAAAAAAAGACGCCTCCGAGAGAGAGAGAGAAACAGAAAAGGAAAAAAAAAAGAAAAAAATCATGGATGATGCCCATCCCAAACCCCCCCACGGCCCCCAATCCTAGGGGCAATGAAAACTCCCAAGCCTCAAAAACTCCTGGCCCATATCGTTCCCCCACCCATGGAAAAATGGGAGAGGGGGAGGAAAAAGAGACGCGTGATGAGATCTGCTAATCGCTATTTGACACATGGTTTGAAAACACACAGGAATGTGATGAAAAAAAAGGAAAAGAAAAGAGCAAAAATTATGTTGCCCGCCTGCTAAAAAGCTAGCATGGATCCATCTCATGGTTGTTGGTCGTTTCTTTCGCCCGATCTCTCTCTCTCGGTCAGTGCCGGAAAAGAGAGGGAGGATCGCGAAGATATCGGATCGCGATGGCCTCGGATTGCGAAAAGATGGGACTGTCAAGGTCCTGGACCGAGACAAGATCTGATCGTGAAAAGACCGGATCGGACCGCGGTGAACTGGGATCGCGACTTGCTGTGTCGCGAGATGGGAATGTGGAACGACTTCAAATATGCTTGAGGCGCTCCCGCTGATGTGATAATTACCGGACCACGCAGTGGACCAGTGATTTTCCCTTGCTCGCTTAACGGTGAATTCCCGATAACGAGCTGCGCTGTGTCGCGCAAGGGCGAGGAGGTGAAAAAAAAGTTTCGAGGTAAAGCGCTCTAGGGGGTTGTGATGAATGGATGCCACAGCTTGAGCGGCTTTGGAGGCCTTGATAAGGGGTCCCGATCAAAGGACTGTCAGGGCATTCCCCAGCACTGCCAGCTGTGCCAGAATAATCATGTGAATTAGGTTGCCGAAGTTCACTCCATTTCGAGCGACCTCTCCTCGCGAACTTCACCCAGCGTCTTCTCCCCATCCCCACCTGCCTCGAGCACGACCGGCTCGTCGCCAGAAAGCGCTGCCGCCTTGGTTGGAGTAGCAGGGACACCACCCACATTCTCAATCGGGGCAATTTCTTCCAGAGGCAGGGGCGCAGCGGGAGATTGATCTCCCTGGACAGGAGTCTTCTCGCCCTGGGTCATCGCAGGGACATCGTCTGTGGTGGCGGGCGAGGCGGGGCTCTTTGGCGCGTCGATTTCCATGACGCTGGGGTCGGCGTCCATGTTGGCCGAGTTGTCGGACTCGGGATCGGGAGACTGCGAATTCGTGAGGCTCGGGACCATGACAGGGCCCTCTTCGGCCTCGGTCGCGGGAACGGCCTGCGGGATGGATTGGGCAGGCGTGTCAGAGGCCAGCAGCTGGCGGATGTGCTTGGTCATTGATTCTGCCCTGGCCAGGATGGCGCGCAGGCCCTGCTGGTCCATCTGGTTGAGCTGGGTATTCTCCAGGTGGGTGGCATCGGCCCGGGCCATCATGTCGATGACGGACGGATCACCCTGGGACTTTGAGAGGTCAGTATGGGCCTCGGCTGGCATTGAGGTGGTAGAACTAACAATCATGGCGTTGACGAGAGTGGAAATGCCGTCTGTTCGGCTACCGCTACCGCTGAGTTGCGCCAAGTTGAGTGCCACCTGCTGCTCCTCCAGGGACCGCTCTTCTAGCGGACGCGGTGCTGGCGTAGCTGGCGCGGCTGGGGAAGCGACCGACTTTGCCGGGGGGTTACCGCGGACACTGGAACGGTTAGCAAACTTGTGTGTGAAGGATAAAAGACTGGAAGCACTCACCGTGAAAGGAAATCCAGCTTGATGCCTCTTTCGGATAGCCGCACGGTCCGGCCAAACGTCTCAACGTCCCTCCACCCACTCTCATTATCGCTGTCATCAAAGTCAATCTCGACGTAGCCATTGTTGATATGGCCGCGGGTGAAGGTGGGCCTGACGACCGGCGTGTCCTTCACCTTCCGGTACTTGTGGGCCGGGTGAAGAGATGCCGGAAATGTCGCGAGGAGGGCGTCCGCATGCAGGGGGCACTTCCAGCTGCGCAAAGCAGGCGGGTGGGCCAGCGGGGGGTCCAGACAGTCGAGGTGCCAGAAAATGCCACACACGCTGCAGGGGGCGATGGCACGGTCCGGGGCGCTGCTCTGTTGGCAGTGGTGGCAAATGACGGCGTTGCCGTCTGTATCGCGGATGCGGAAGTAGTCAGGGACCTGCTCCTCGTCCTTCTTTTTCCTGTGGCAGTTATCAGCAGGCTGAAACAAACACGGGCAAAACCAAAAGAAATTGGCGAGGACTCACCGAGTAGTAGGCTGAGGCTTGACGGCATTGGCAATGTCCTCATACTCGCCGTCGACACCGGTGCGCACAGCTTCAAAGCGGTCGCGGACAGGGCCCGGCAGGCGGAAGGCGCTCGAGTTCCTAGCGTCGAGCTTTTCCATCATCAGGGCAAAGGAGCCGCCATGGGTGGGGAGGTGGGCAGGGTCGCGGTTGGTGCGACACACGTTGCAGAACCAGTCGGCGGGCATGGCATCCTGCATCATGACCGGGTCGACGCAGCTGAAATGGAACGAACGCGTGCAGCCGTCGCAGCAGATCAGCTCGCCATTGCCGCCGCACGAGGAGCAGTAGTCATCGTTGTCGTCCTATGTGGTGGTGCCAAGTCAGCAATCTCGAGTCTAGGCAGGGGTATCGGCACGAGGTTGTGCGCGCGCTGTTATTTCGGCAAAATTTGCCTGGGCCATCTTTTTTTTCCCCCTCGGGTGGGAGGAGGTTGGGGACGGGGGACATGGAAGAGTGCGCCCGCCGCCCGCCGACCCTGGACCAGAAAAAGGTGCACTTGCACCAACCTTGCAAGGCTCCAAGGCAAACCAGTGATGATGAATGAAAAAGGGAAAAAAAATGATGGAAAGGACGCGAAGAAGGGAAGAGAAGAGAAGAGAAGGGAAGGGACTGGAATCATTCGTACCTCGCGCGGTGCATTGCCGAAAGGACTGCTGCGCTCACCGCTGGGACGAGGAATGCCTGCTGACGTGCCGTTCTTCTTCTTCATCGGCCTAGATAAGTGACACTGTTAGCAAAATGCCCGTTTTTTCAAAGTCATGTCATGCTCTGTGATGCTTACGAGTTCTTAACTCGGAGCCCGGTCCTGGGCTTCTTGGCCGCGCGCAGAGCTGGGGTCCCAGCACGTGAGTCCGCCACGGTGGACGCTGCCTCCGATGCCGGGAAGTTGGCAGTGGTCGGCGATGGCTGGTCCTCCAGATCATCATGCGACCGCTTGAGCGACGAGCGTGTGCTCCGTCCTTCTCTGGGGCCTGGTGTCGGGCGAGCCGAGGGCAGGGAAGTCCGCACCCGCGATGCAAGTGCCGGCGCCGGCGTCACCGGTTTGACTGGCGCCTCGGGTTCCTCTTGGGCAAATGCAAGCTGCGGAGAAAACTCCCTGATGCCGCTGACGGGGAAAGCCGTGTTTGTCACCCTGCGCGCCTCCTGGCGCATGCGCAGGCTGGCGTCTTCCGGGTCGAGTTTGCCTAACTTGGTGGCAAAGATGAGAGTCGGCGTGCCAGACTTGCCGCCCTTCTTGGGCTCGGGCTTGGGAAATAGAGGCGCGTCGATGACGGCAGGCATCTCATAGGGTTGCTGCTCAGCAGCGGGGGATTGCCGCTGCGATGGCTGCGAAGGAGTCGCGGCGGTCGCGGCGGCAGCAGCAGCAGCAGCAGCCGGTTGTTTCGGCGCAGTGCTGGTGGTGATGGGAGCGGGTGACACGTTCCGGCTCTTGCGCGGTGCGTTGGACCGACGCCGCTTGTTGGCTATGATTGGTTGGCCGATGCGCGAGGGGGTCTCATCAAACCCTTCCTCCTCTTCCAGGTCCTTGGGGATTTTGGCGGGCGGCGACAATGACCGGGCGCTTGAAAGCGATGAAAAGCTCGATACCGAGCGTGCCTGCGTCCCCTTCCGGGATGGGGTCGCTGCGTTTGCCTTGCCGTTCACCCCGTTGGTGGCCATCTTGGTTGACGACGATGATGATGAGGCCGCCTCCGAGGGCTGCCTGCCGGATTTGCGCTTTTTGCGCGGAGGGAGCTCGGGCTGGGGTTCGGCCTGGGGTTCGGCCTGGGCCTGGGCCTGGGGCTCGGCGTCCCGTTCGGGTGCCGGCTCTGGAGCCTTCACCGGTCGCTCTCTCTTCTGAGGCTTGTGCTTGCTGCTGTCCTGGTCAAGACGCAGCGTAGACATGTCAAATTTGACGAGGTTGCCGTAGGGCGCGCGCTTCGGCTGCTGCGGCGTGAAACGGCCGTCGTTGGACGGCGGCACGAAGAAGTGGCAGGCTTTGTTGTGTTTTTTGCCCTCCTTCTTCTTGGCCTGGATGAGTCGGGCGAATTCTTCAAGCTCGTCGGCATTGGCGGTCTGCAAAACCACCTTCTGGATCATGTCGAGAAAATCCTGGTTGGGTGAATTTTCGTAGAGTGTGCGCAGGGCCCAGGCTGTGGGGTACCGAAAATGGGCGAGCGCCTCGTCCACGGCGGCCTCCACCACCTTGTCGAGGATCGCTTTCTGATCGACCTGCCGCGAGCCTGCACTTGCACCTGTTGCCGCTTGTTGCAGCGACCCGGTGCTCGCCCGGGACATGCTCCGGAGCGTCCTGCCCTTTTGTGCTGTTCCTGGCGCCCAGTCCTCGTCGTCCGTCTCTCCAGAGACAACGGACCGGCGGGAGCGCGGTGCTGCAGGTGTCGTGTGGGATTTGTGCTTGTCTTTGCTGGCAGGGCCGTCCTCGCCCTCGTCTCCGAGGTCTTCGTCGTTTTGATCCTCCGTCTTTCCATCGTCTTCCTCTTCTTCCGCCTCGTCCTCCTCCGTCTCGTCTTCTTCGGGCGCAGGAGGAGGTGCAGGCGCCGGGGTGGAAGGTAGCACGGGCTTCTGCTTGATGACAATGCGACGGATAGGTGTCGGCCCAGGGGCCGCAGCCGGAGGTGGTGCCGTCTTCTTAAAAAGGCCGACCTTTGGCAGGGTCCCGAGCGGAGCCATGGTCTCGAAGACGCCCTGACGCACGAGGCCGGCGTCCTGGAAGCTGGCTTTGACCTGCACGGGCGGCTCGAGCCAGCGCTGCATGAATGTTTTTTGTCCGAGTCCCTCGTTGCCGTTCGTGGCGGTGCCGGTGCTGGCGTCGGTACCGTTGCCGTTACCGTGACCGCTGCTGCCCTGGACGCTCGACGACGGATCGGCCGCACCGTTGGTCGCCGTCAGCGGACTCGAAAAGCGCGATCGCGTGGCCCGGGTGTTGGCCGAGACTGTGTTGTTGGAGGACATGGTGGGAGTCGGGGTACTGCTGGGCGCACCAGGAGCTGGAGACGCAGCAGCCCGCTTGTCGGCGCTGGCCCCCTTCTTTGATGGAACCAACAATCCGTCTTCTCGCGCCTGCAACAGCGGGTTAGCATCGCTGCAAGAGGACAAAAGTGCGAGATGCGTACCGTTCTGCCGTTCTAAGACATGAAGCAGGGCGAAAATGTCGCGTTTTGGCGGTTTTCACGCGTGGTTCGTGGTGGTGGTTGGAAAAAGTGCGAGAGAAGGAGGTGTAGGGAGGGAGTGATCCTAGCTTTCCTGGGGGGGGCGCCGAGTTGGTGACCGACCAGGGGGCGTGGCTGCACCTCTGCTGCTAAGCTCGCAACAATGTGCCTCCCACGCGGGCTTGGGGCGAATTCACTGCCGACAGACTCCGGATTTCCGTAAGTTGCTCTTGAGGCCTTGTTCGAGATGACAATTTGCGGGTTGTGCCTTGGATGTTCTGTTCTCACCGATTTTTTTGATGGTTTGTTGACGAGTCGCACTGATGATGTGCCCCTGAGATGATTGATGGAGGGAAAATCCGATGTCGCGACGCGTTTTCCGCTTTTTTATTTTTATTCCGCCTGCTCACTCGAAAATGAGTCGATGAATTGGCAAGAGGGAAATGTGTAAAGTGCGGAAGAAGAAGATGGGTGGTCGGGTCGAAGATTGGGAGTGGGAGTGGGAGTTGGAAGTGAAGTGGGAGGAAGCCTTGAAAACAGTCGCAGCGTTTAGGGGGCGCCCGCCTTCAGGGGGGGGTTCTGTTTTGCTGCCTACCTACCTACCTATTATCAGCGCAACCACAATAGCGAACAATAGCGAACAATAGCGAACAATAAGGTCAATAACGTGCGAATCTGCCACACAATAAGGCAATCGCAATCGAACAATCGAACAATCGACTCGATGACCCCGCAAGTTTCTGCCCGGCCGCAGCCTTCGTGACTCAAGAAGCCCAACACCGTTTTCCAAATTCCGATCCCCTCTCCATGCTAGGCGCTGCACGTTCACGGGTCACGATGCGTAGGGAGTGAGCACATGCCGTTTTCTCGGCAATTTGTGTGGGCCAAGCAGATATGATTTCCTCTTCCCCTTCCTGCGAGACTGGTTGCGCTGTGCTCAGCTTGATTCGGGGCTAAGACGGAGCGATAAGCCAGGGCAGGCGACTGCACAAAAACAAAAACCTCCAACCCCGGGGTCCCAAGGCCCCCAAGGCTTCCAAGTCTCGTTCGCGCTTCCGCAATCGCTTGTGATCCGCCCGTTGGTCGACCCGGAACGGAACGGATCCCCAACCACCCCCACTCCCGTCAGAACTTGAGCAACGCTTGATGCAGAAACCGTGCAGGTCCGCCGCAGATAGCCCCGCTCCCTTCGAGTCCCATCCGACCCGTCTACTCGTCATCGCTCTCCTCCTCGTCCTCGTCGTCCCCGCCCTCCTTAGCCGCCTTCTTCGCCGGCTTCTTCTTCTTCTTGTTCTTCTTGCTCTTGCCCGTATTCCGAGCCAGCGACTGCTCCAGGATCTTGAGGATCTCCTCGTCCTCAATCTTCTTGTCCGACTTGACCTTGTCCAAGTCCAAGGCCGGTGGGGCGCCCAGCTTGGTGATGCCGTTCTTGGTGATCGCTGTGACACAGTTAGCCTCGTGACACCCTCTGCCCCCCGGATGAGCATGCCTTACCAATGGTGGTCAGGAGCCTAGCAACAGGCGAGTTGTCCTTGTCGCCCGACGCGTCGTACGGGCGGAAAACGTTTCCGCGCACGCACTCAATAACACCAGACTTGGCGTCGCGCTCGTCCTCGAGCTGGCGCAAGCTGAACGGGAAGGTACCGAACTTCTTCTGCACCTCGGACAGGATCTTGCGCGACGTAGGCCGCTTCAGGGCATACGTGTTGGCCGTGCGACGGTGGAGCGTGGTCCGCTGCTCGAACTGCTTGAGCTTGCCAGATCCGAGACTGACGCCCACCTCAACACCCCAGACCTCGCCGACCTCGGGCACGCCCTCGCCCTTGGTGCCCTCGCCCGGGGCAATGACGATCTTCTTCGCGCCCTCGATCTCGTTCCGGCCAAAGAGCCACGAGGTTGTGCTCTCGACAAGGTTGCACTCGTAGGTCTGGGCGACCTTCTCCAAGAGGCTGGTGATCTTGGACTGGGTCGGGGCCTTGACAGCCGCCGCCTTCGCCTTCTCCTCGTCAGTGCCCTGGGTCAGGAGGCCGGGGGGCAGTATCAACCGCAACAGGAGCTCGTTGGCATAGTGCGTGGCCAGGAGCAGGTCGGCCGTCCGGCCCTCGATCACGTCCTGGGCATCATCGCCCTTGGCAACGACAGTGTCGCACACAATGGAGCCGAAGCCGTCGATCTGTGCGCCTAGCTGGATCTTGACGGGCTCGCCGGCCTGGAGCTCAACCGCGGACTCCTTCTCGTCCGACTTGAGCGGGGTGTAGGGAGTGACGAAGGCAGCAGGAGAGACAGTGGTGGGGTGGGAGAAACCTAAAAATATGGGGGGTCAGTCAGGTGCCCACCGTGTCAGGGACTCGGCGACGACTCGGCTGCCACGCACCCTTGGTAATCTTCTTGCCACGATAGACCTTGGAAATCTCCTCCTCGATCAGCTTGTCTCCCTTCTCGCAGATTTCGACGATGTTGCCGCCGGCGACGCAGAGCTTGGACACCTCGGCCAGCACCTTTTCCGAAATCTGGGCGGCGGTCTTGTACTTGGTGATAGTGTCGGGGTTGTTGAGGGTGTAGTCTAACTTGGGGATCAGCACTGGGCGGCACGTAGGGATAGGGATAGCCCGAGGGGTAGAGTCTCGAGTCTCGAGCACCGGAGAGCCGGGATAGGACAGCACCAGACAAGGGGGGAGCTGTGGGAGCAACACGGGAACCTGGAAGCATCCCGACCGACCAGACTGGCGGGAACGGGCAGCACTGGGAGGGGCAGGGGAGGGGAGCTCGGGAAACATGGGCATCTCGCATCACTGACCGGTTTCCTGCGCTTCGGTCGCCATCTTGACCAACTATACTCTGAGCGAGCGGCCTTTGAGATAAATTTCCGAAATATCTGGGCAAATACGGAACCTCAAGAAGCAGCCAGGAAGAAGAAAAGGAACAAGCTGCGGGGGGCGCGTGATGATTTTGAGCTGCCGTTGCTTGGTTTTGTGAAGGCGGGGGAGGGGTTTCTCTCTGTTTGTGTCCCGGGCTTCCGTTCCCCACTTGAGCTGCGGGTGGGACGGGACTGGACCTTGGCCTGTGGTGACGACGGAAAGGAGGGGCTGTTTCGAGCAAAGGAGCACGAGCCGTGACTGGTGCCACTGGTGCCAAGACTACGAGGTTCTGCTACAAAGACACACGCCTTGTCGACCATACTGCTAGGAGTACATCTACAGAATACTTTTGCCTGTGATCAGCCACGCTGGTCCCACCCCGCCCGACACACCATTGGCCAGTCGCGCTTTGCCGTTTCTTAAACCTTCGCGCATCCCGTCCTGGGGGCCAGCCTCACCGCGAACTGAAGCTTAGGACAGCGCACCGTCGCAAAACGACATCTTCAACCGCGCACGCCCCAGTCTCGGCGACTCCAACACCAGAAGACGCGCGCATCTGGGGTCATTTTTGCTGCCTCGCCGCAGCGGCCCTTTCTTCATTTTATCACCCTTTATTTTTGCCCCTTTTTCGTTTCGTTGTTATCGTTCTGCCGAACATGGCCGCTTCGCAGGCAGCGTCCGCGTCGTCGGCCGCTGGCGGCGACGGCGACGGACTGTCCTCGACGGCACCCGCAACTACCGCTCCATCCTCGTCTGCTGCATCGACATCGACACCCGCGATTGCCAGTGCCGCGCCATCCAAGCCCGCCACTCCTCAAGCCGATGCGACGGCCACAATCTCAACCCGCGACAAGGACGCCCTCAACAAGGTCATCATCGAGCGCTTCCAAACACACGATTGGATCCATTCCGCTGCTCTCAAGGAGGCGCAGATTCGGCTCGAGAAGGACACCAAGGACATGCTCGCGCGAGCGAGCGACTACCGCCAGTACAAGGACTTCTACGCTGCCTATCCGGCCAGACTTTACGGCGAGGGCTATCGCGGTTACGGCAACGGCTACACGGAAAACGGCACCATGACTAAGATCGTATACCCATCGCAGAAGCCGCGCCCCGGCAGGAAGGCCACCCCCGCCCTCAAGTTCACAAAGAAGGACATGAAGAAGCAGGCCGAGCAGCATGAGGAGTTGGTGCCGATCAGGATTGACGTCGACTGGGACAAACTCAAGCTGCGCGACACCTTCACCTTCAACGTCCACGAGCGCCTCGTGCGCGTTGAGATCTTTGCTGCCCAGCTGGTGGAGGACATGGGCCTTAACCCATCTGTCGACAAGCCCGTCTACGAGCATGTTGTGCAGCAAATACAGGAGCAGCTCAGTGACTTCTACCCCTTTGCCTACTCGGAGGAAGACGCCCTCGACCCCGAGCTCCCATATTCGGCCTACAAAAACGACGAGATGCGCATACTGGTCAAGCTTAATATCACGATCGGTGCCCACACCCTAGTTGACCAGTTCGAATGGGACATCAATAATCCCATGAACTCCCCCGAGGAGTTTGCCACCAGCATGGCTCGCGACTTGTCGTTGTCGGGCGAATTCACGACAGCAATCGCTCACTGCATACGCGAACAAGCGCAGCTTTTTACGCGCAGCTTGTACAGCGTTGGCCATCCGTTCGACGGCCGCCCCATCGAGGACGCAGACCTCGTGGCTGCTTTCCTCCCGACACCCCTGCCCTCCGTTTTCAGACCCCAGCAACAAGCAAAAGATTACGCCCCTTACCTGTATGAGAACACAGAAGCCGAACTCGAGAGGACAGAGACCATGTTCTCGCGCGAGCAGAGGAGACAGAAACGGTCCATCAACCGACGCGGTGGGCCTCAGCTGCCAGATCTGAAAGAGAGGCAAAGGACGATACGGACGTCGATCGTTTCTTCTGTTCTGCCCGGCGCTGCCCTGGAAATCGAAGAGAGCCGTCTGTTCAAACGGACACTGGGCGGCGGTCTGACTGGGAGAGGCAAGAGGGCAGCGCGCGATGGCGACCTGTCTGATTCCGAGGACAGCGACGACTCCGCCCCCGACTCCCCCGCCATGTCTCAGCTCCAGGGAACTGCGAGGACTCGAGGAATGCGCGGCGCTGCTAGCGCTGCCGCACAGCGCATGGCCAACCTCGGGCGATCCGAGACCCCCGAAGCCATAATCCACCACCACGAAACCCGAACATCACGCCGCTTCGGCCGAGAAGCCACCCGAGAACAAACCGAAGAGCCGCTACAACACATTGTCACCCTCCGCGTCAACCCCGCAAGACTGAGAAAGCTCATGCGGGACCTTCGAACAAGGCAAACACCACATTCATCCGCAACACCCACCCTAGCTCACCAACGAGCATCGAGTGCCGCCGCCCGAGGCTCAATGGGCCCTCCCCTAACCCCATCCGCCGCCAACCAACTCCTCCCGCCGAAACCAAACACCGCTCCGTCTCTCCAAGGCCAAATAGGCCGCGTCCCGGCCCCTCCGCCCGGCCCGAACGGAACAGCCCCCAACCAACCACAAGTTCGTGCCCCTTTCCCAACCCAACCCAACCCAACCCTCTTCCAAACTAACCCAAGATTTCCCACCAAAACAGCCCCCACCACCAGACTGGCTAACCGCCGCCCTAAGCGCCCTCCTCAAATCCTACCCGGACGACTCGTTCGAGGCCATGATGCGCTACTGCGCCATCAACACAGACACAAACTCGTTTGTCTCGCTCCCCTTGCCGCCGCCGCCGCCCACCCCCTTGTCGTCGTCGTCGTCGTCGGACCTCCCCGTCCCCGTCCCCGTCCCCGCCAACATCCAGTTTGCCTGGCTGCCGCGGATCCGGTGCCGGGACTGTCCCGGCAAGTCGTATACGGCGGGGCCCGAGACGACGGTGCAGAATTTTGAGGTGCATCTCAAGAATCGCGCGCATCGGGAGAGGGTGTCGGGGAGGGTGGGGAAGGCGGTTGGGGCGGGGGCGGGGGCCGGGGCGGTGGGGATGGGGGTTGGTGGGAGTTAGGTTAAGGGCAGCGCTGTTTTGGGATGAAAGAGGTACATCTGTAATTTTTTTTTTTGGGTGGTTTTGGTTGAGAGGTGTTCTTTTTTTGGGTGTGGGTGGGTTGGTTGGAAATGGCGGACGTTGGAGGAGGAGAATCTTGTCTGGATCGGATCGATCACCGTTTGGAAGGTGAGGCAAAGTATTGGACATATTTTTGAAAGGGCTTGCCTACCTACCTACCTACCTACTCTACTATGCTTCTACCCATCGAAAGTCTGTGGGAGGCAGTATTGGATGTACAAACAGGTTGATGGATGGGCAAGAAGAGAAGAGAGAGGTGTTCTTTGTTTTGTTTGTAATCAAATGAGCGGGAAAGAGAACTTCGAACTTGGCTTGCAGCGCCATACGTGTAAAAACAAGGTGCAAGTTTCGCTATGGGTCCAATATCATGGCGGGACTGGAGGCGTACTGGGAGATATTGTTATTTTACATGTGTAAGGAATTGGAAAAATCACGATGTACGTACTTGAGGCCCTGAGCATAACCGTACATACACAGCCATGTCAACAAAGTAAGTGGTGAGTGACCATTACAGACGTTATATTAGACTCGGAGGATAACAACAGATGTAACAACTTCGCCGGTATCTTCCCCTGAGTCAGATACTCAAGCATATGCCGCCCAACCTGCAAACCGTTAATTAGCAATCATCTCCCACACAACGACAACACCAAACAAAAAGAAACTTACCAGAATACAAAACCGCCAAATTCGACACGCTCGTCGCCTGGTTAATCAAGTCATTGACCGTCGCCATGACGCTCAACGTCTTGCTCAGCTTCTTCTTGACCACCTCGATAGCGCGATCCGCCTCGCTCGGCTCATTGACCGACGACCTCGACTTGCGCTCCACCCCACCACCACCGCCACCGGCACCCTCGTCCCCCTCGCCCTCCTCCCCGTCCCCGCGCGCATTCTGCAGCTTGGCCATGCGCACGGGCGAGATGGACCACTGGTACAGCGTGTCGTGGCGCAGGCTGTCGAGGATGGTCTGGATGGAGGCGGCCTCCTCGCGCAGGGCGTCGAGGGTGAACTCGCAGCAGCGGCGAAAGACGCCCTCGGTCTTGGTGATGCCCATGCCGTCGACAATGTCGCGCGTCAGGCGGAAGGGCACGAGCTCGGGCACGGGCAGCACGCGGCCCATCTCAAAGGCGACGCCCAGGTCGATGTGCACCACCTCGCCCGTCTTGGTGTCGAGCAGGATGTTGTGGCCGTGCCGGTCGCCGAGCCCGAGCACGTGGCCGAGCATCGAGATGGCTGCCGTGGTGCGCGTGTAGGCCGTGCGCTTGTGGAACCACTCGTCCGGGTCCGGGAAGTACTCCATGAAGAAGTAGCGCATGACGGGGTGGAAGCGCTCCGTGACCTTGCGGTAGACCGAGGTGCGGCTTTCGGCGGTCTTGGTTTGGGCGTTGGAGATCTCTTTGCGGCACTGCGAGCCCTTGAGGTCTTTCGGGTGGTACTTTTCGTGGGCGGGCATCAGGTATTCGTGGAGGGGGATTGTGTCGGAGACGAACTCGATCAGGCCGGACGAGGATGTCAGGGGCAGGACCTTGTACGTCCTGACACCAAGGTTTCGCTGTCTCGTTGTCCGGTGGAGCTTGAGAAGCTCAGAAACGGCGGCAAAGACCTGTTCCATGATGGCGTCCTGCCGTAGGTCGTCGTTGCCTCCCTTCACGAGCTGCTTGTAACGGTGGCCGTCGGTGCCCACGGCAGTGATGATCTTGGGCGCACTGACACCCGAGGCAATGGACATATCCGACTCGAACTTGTGGATCATGGGCACATCTGAATAGTCCTGGCTGGCCGACAGCGCCATCTGCATCGTTGGCGGTGGGATGGGATACTTGGCGAGGATGCTCAAAAAGCTCTGCCCGACGGACGAGTTCTTGATGGCGATTTTCTGTCCTGCCTTGTACCTATTCGGATCGCGGTCCATCGCGAGCGTATGGTAGGCCCTGCTGGTCTGGTCAATGGCGGGCCAGATTTTGGACACCGTCTCCGACTTGGTGAGCGCCTTCGCCACCCTGTCAGTCGCTTTCTGCCGGGAGACGGCAACCTCGTCGTCCTTGTTGACGCGGGTCCTGGCGCCGGACCAAATGTGGTACATGCCATGGTAGGGATGGTCAACACAGATGCGGTAGACGAGGTCGATCAGCAGCTTCTGGAAGAGAGCCGACTGGTCCTGTAAACGCGATGAAAGCTGATTCATCAGGGGCGCAAACTTCCGGGTTGGCACCTTGCCGATGTACTTTTTGACAGCCTCGTTGCTGACGTCCTCTTCTGATTGTTCCAGCCACAGGGCCATGAAGCGCAACGCATCGTTGTTGTGCTCGTCGGATGCCGCGAGGGAGAGTAGATAGTTTTCCAAACTCAACCTGAGAAACTCAGACCGACTCTGCTCTACCCGGCGAAGTTCCTGCTGGTCAAGGTCTTGCCACTGTCTAGCTTTGGAAAGATGGCTCGAGTATCGGTTCTTGTGCTGAGAGTCTTTGGAGCTGGCAATCAGGGCCTTTAGCTGGGCGACCTCTTCATCCTTGCCCTTCTTGAGATTTTGGAGGCGTGCCAGATCCTCCAAGCTGTCGGGGTTTTGGAGCTGCTCATCACAGAACATGGCAAACTGGTGAAACACCTGGCCGGCGTCTTTTCCGTCCATCTTGCCTTTGAGCTCCTTGAGCGCCGGCTCGAGATATTTCTTTTGGATGCTATCCGGGCTTTCCAATCTCGCAACCGAGACTTGGTACCCGGTTTTTGACAAGAGGTCCGACCGGCTGACCGGAACCGTCTGTTTCTTCAGGGACGAGTCCTTGTCGATGTTCTGCAGCATGCGGATAGAAGTGATCATCTCCCCTTGATCCCACAGTGAGTTGGCCGCCTCCATTTTGATCGCAGCATCGACGCTGAGGCCCAAGGATTCACTTGAGCGGATGAGGTCCGTGAGCGTCGTCGACAAATTCAGCGTTTCTTGGTTCGCGCGGTGGAAGCGGAAGATGTCGGATGAGAGCAGCAGGCCACGAATCTGGACGAGACGGGCATCTGCCGGAGTCAATCTTGTAGCTCTCAGCTTGTGGTGTTGACTCCACATGCTCAGTGTGGTTTCTCGGCATGAGAGAATCTGGCTCACGTCGGGATATCTAGTTTGGTTAGCCTTTGCGCCCTCGATGCTTGTAGAAAACGACTTACCGTCCACTCATCATCCATTTGGATCGATTCTCAAAGTTTTCTAGCGCATGCTGTAGCTCGGACTGATCGGTAACGTTCAGCACGTCATCAAGTTCTGCAAGTACGGCGAGTGCTCCAAGCTGGTGGCGGAGGGTCGAGGTGTTGAGGCCGTGGCTGGTTAGGTGCCGAACAGTGCTCCTCAGCCCGTCGTGGATGACACCCCGAACGGCGTCAATGTCAGGGGCTTGATGCATGCTCTGGTATGCCTTGTACACCGTAATAGCCCAGTTATCGTTGGTTGACGGGGCCGGCAGGTTCCACATCTCGAGTCTTCTTGCCGTGGTAAATGTCCCATCAAGCGAGTCGGAAGACCCGTCCAAGCTCTGCTGCGTCTGAAGAAGAGAGTTGGACAATCCCGCAAGTCCAAGGCTGCTCAGGGCCTTGATGAGCGCTTGGCCATCCTGCCTCGAACCGGCGTCCCTACTTCGCAAGTGGCTATCGTACTGTGCACCGCGGAAAGCAAGGCTCTTGCTTCCGTCGTTCTCGTACTCCAGGCGAGAGACGACAGTGGAAAGCGAAGCGTCCTGATTGAGGCCGTAGTAAGCATCCGGGTCATCGATGTTCTCGAAAATGTCCAGTAGAATCTCGCTTGAATCCTCAATTTCCCGGATTGCGGAGGAGCGCCGCGAGGCTCTTGATGTTTCCGAGTTGGCTAGCTCGACGAACAAGACGGCAACTTTGAACATGCCGCATCTTGTAGCAGCTGCCGCGGCGCTCGACAGATTAACCTCCAACCAGTGACTGCGATCTGCGATCGATGCCTCGCCCGGCAGAGGTTGGGTTCTCAAGTAGAGGATGGTGTTGATGAGCAGCTTGAGGTTCTCCTTGGCCGAGTCAGACGTTGAGTTCAACCATTCTTTGAGCGCCTCCGACAGTTGCCGTTTCACGCCTTGCTGCTTGTCCAGTTGATATGTCAGGACTAGATGGACGACGAACGGGAATGCTCGCTCCGCGAAGCCCTTGACCTTGGTGAGGATCGGAGGCAGCACCCTCAGTGTCACGATCTCGGGCACTGACTGCGCCAGGAGGGTTGCGAGTTGCTGCGACCAGTTTCGACTCTCGAGGTGGTTGGCCGAAAACACATCCTGTTGCGCAGGGGTGTCTACCTTGTACCCATCAGACTGCGGTGTGCGGTAGGGGTCCCAGCTCGAGGAAATCAGCAGCGGCTCCGCGAGACTCTGTTGGCAAGCGCCGAGAAGATCCTGATCATCGTCACTGACGGCATCGGATACGACGGTACGCAGTGCGGCCTCGGCCAAGCCGGCCGTGAAGCAGTCGCCGCTGACGGTGAGCGCTTCGATGAGGTTCAGCAGGCCCTCCTCTGAGCCCCCGATGTCCATTGAAAGCCTGCGATACTCCTTGAGATGAGACTCACGCAGCAGCTCGCCAGGCACCTCGCCAGATGCTGCAAACGAACGGCCTAGAACTCGTCCAGCCCAGGCTAGGTATTCCCCGCTCAAACGCTGTGAGGCGCAACTCTTCCACACAACAGCACCGTGGCCTAATGCGTCATCATCACTCTCGATGACATCGAGCCGGCTGGACGGAGGGACCTTGAAGACTCCGCAAAGCATGGACAAAGCGACATCACGCGCTGGCTCGTTGAGCAGTTGGTTCTCACGATCCCAGTCTTTCAGGATTTCGAGGAGCAGGTTGCTCTCGTGTGTTCCCTTCTCGGCATTGCCAGAAGCCCGAATATGAGCGGCGGACTGTGTGATTGACTTGAAGGCGAGTTTCTGCGCCTCGTCCTGGAAGGCAGGAGAGTCATAGCTCGCCAAGTACTTGGAGAACCACGAGTGGAAAAGCTGTGCTTTAGTCATGGTCGCCTTGAACTGGCTCTCTTGTGTTGTGCTAGACTGGCTGGACTCAAGGAAGACGCGAAGGTCTGCAAGGCTGGAGAGAGCGTAACCAGCGAGGAACGATGGTGTTTGCCTAAGGTGGCTGTCGCCTTTGAGGACGAGGTATTGGGTGATACCCAGAGCATCATCGGCGCACTCTGGGTCCACCACAAACACTCGCAAAGAATGCAGGAGCATCTCGAGGGGATACGCAGACGTCGCGTTGTCGCCGGCCATACATATCAGAACTCGGATCTTGCGTAGCACAGAGCAG
The DNA here is from genome assembly GCA_033296705.1 of Chaetomidium leptoderma. NCBI lineage: Eukaryota > Fungi > Ascomycota > Sordariomycetes > Sordariales > Chaetomiaceae > Chaetomidium > Chaetomidium leptoderma. The sequence goes on along the minus strand of MU857012.1, from coordinate 23,858 downwards.
GCGTGTAACGGGCCGAGCGCCGAATGGATCGTGTTCAATAGCTTGCGGGCTACGAAGACGACAAGGGCCGGTGTCCACAGGGTTTCTGGTTCGTATGGGGTCCGGCTGCACAGATGGAGGATTTCCCTCGGTAGGTACTTTGCCTTGAACATTGGCTGCTGATTTGACGGTAGCGCTGCGGGCAAGTACCCAAGTTTCTTGATCTCCTCCATGGAGTTTGCGGCGTAGGCAAATCGCTCATCTCGTCGGAAGGCTTTCTCAACGGGGTCTTCCTGGTCAAAAATGTCGAAGAAGGTGGCTATGATGTCTGCGAAGTTGAGGTGGATGTTTGCGAGGAACCCTTCCTTCCCCAGTATCTTCCTGAGCCGGCTCTCTCCGGTTACGTAGTCTGCGCCACCTGGAATGCTGATATCATGCGCAATGCTATAGGCGATGATCTTGGTGAAGCTTTGCTGGAGCAACTGCTCGGGGGTCAGGCCTAGAGATTGCGCCAGATCAAGGGCCTCTTTCTCTTGCCCACGCATGATCATGATGGCGGCAGCCTCTGTCTGGGCTTCCTGGAGCAGGTCATGGAGGCTTGGGAAGCCAAATATCTCGAATGGGATCTCCTGGATCGAGCCTCCTTCCAGCCAGGTATACAGCAGCTGGGGAGCGAAGAGTTTGAATAGCTCTTGAGGCCCTGTGAGTTGCAGTGTTTTCGAAATTGTCTTGAGGCAACTGGCTGCATACTTTCCTGACTGGGATATCTTCCCCGGAGTCTCAAAGATGTGATAGATGCATCGGCGCAGGAGTGTTGGCCATCGACAGGCAAGTTCTGCTAGCCCAAAAAGCCGAAATGCGATTCCCTCAGTTACTCTGGGGTCAGAGGGCAGACTCTCGAGGACGTCGACGAAGATATCGTCGTGTTTTTGGAGAACATACAATCTAAAGATTTTGGGGAGATTGCGTCCGATGAAGTGTTTGACGTCCATGGTTCCGTCTTGCAGGATGTTCATGAGGCTAGACCGAGACGACGGCAGCTCCAGACTGGAGGCGTAAGCCGACTTGACCTCCAGCAGGTGCAGGAGTAAGCTGGAGAGGCGGATTTGCGCAGCTGCAGATAACGAGTTGTTGGGCAGGCAGTTCTTCACCAAGTAGTGGTAAAGGTCCCCTGCCATGGCCGAGATCTCCAGGCTTTCATCGGTCCACATACTGATGAAGCTATCCATGACGTCGAGGCAGTTGCACAAGGCCACCTCGCAGCACGAAAACTCGCCTTTGCTGACAATGCGTCCAGCAGCCTCTAGGACCTTGATAGCCGAGTCCAGTGGGGTGATGGCGTCTGAAGTGAAGAGCTCTCGCATGAAAACCCGGCAAGACAAGAACTGTTCTTTCGGGAGCTCGAGGAGTTGATCGACGATGGATTCGGGGACGCGTCCGATCTCGCCATCGTCTGAGCGTATGACCTCAAGAAGGTGTATTCGTAGGCTTGTCTCCAAATAGAAAGCCTCGGGCGTGTGACACAACAAGACGTCCCTCCGGGGCAGGGTCTTGGTTTTTGACGTTGTGCTGTTTTGGCTTGTTTGAGATTCAAACTCGTCATCAATATCGACAATGTCGGGATTGCGGAGGGAAGACTCCTGGCGGGATCTCTCCTGTAATGCATCGGAAAGCTTGCCGAAGAATTTCAGCAGATGCGGCTTGTCTCTCTTCAAGGAGATTAGCTCTGCTTCCTTGATAGGGGGTATGTACGGGGCCGAAGAGGTCAGAACCAGGTCGAAGAAGTTTTCGTTCGAAGCCGTGCCCAGAATCACTCGCAGTGTGGCATCAATGATACCAAAGAGTGTTGTTTCGAGGTCCCTGGACATGGACGAATTCAGGTTGACGAGCTCTGGGAGTAGGAGAGCCCCTGTGAGGCACGCGAGGACGATACTCTGCAGCCGCTCGGTAGAGACGGGTGTTGCACCTTCTCCGCGCTTGTCCCATGACTCGGCCAATAGATGAAGCTCTTCGACTTTTGGGTAGAGCAACTCGAGTGCCAGTCGCCTTGCCGCATGGGATCCAGCCGGATCAGCAACCTGCTGGGGCTCAGACAGCTCCTCCTCCCCGGGCAACGGTAAGTCGGTAGGCGTCGCAACGTTCTCCTGGTCCAAAAGCAGCAGGTACCGTATGAATGTATGGGTTTCTGCTTGGCTCTTCCAAAACTGAGCGATAGGACCGCCAAACAAGCGAAGTGGTGCTGGCATGGTGAGAGCTGGGGCCCCGTAGCAAGCCCGCAAAAGGTTGACGAGATCATACGGCGTTGCATGGGTGGCATGGAGCGAGGCGTACATCAATTCGGCTGCCAGGATTGTTAGAATAGCGCCGGGCTACACCTCCCAGGTCGACTTACCAGGGCTCCATCTGACAAACACCCATCGTATAATGTGGTTGGAGGTGGCTTGACTGGCATTGGGGAACATGTTGTTGCGAAGGCGCAGCAGGCTCAACATGAGATTGAGAGACGAATCCACCAACACCGAGGGGCCACTGATATCGGCAGTTGTGACAATCTGGTTCACATCATCGGCGAGCTCATGCCTTGGGACGAGGTTCGCTTCTAATATTGAGTGGAGGAGGACACAAGCAGCCCGGCTAGTGGCTGGTAGAGACAAGGCCCGTACGCCAAGTTGCCAGAGTTGTTTCCAGAATGAGCTAAGAGATGAATGCCGCGAAGCATCATGGGTGGCAAAGCTTTGTCTGGTTAGCCGCCTTGAACTTGGTAAACGATGTCATGGTCCAACACTTACCTGGAACAGGCAATCATTGCCCAACAAGCCACTGCGCCCTGTTTAGCAGTAACGGATTTGGACAGGTCTGCCATGACCGCGACAGTGTCTTCGAGTGAAGGCGACTTCTGTTTGGCAAGGAAGGGTAGGAGTTGCAGGGCGGACAGGCGGACTGCTGGGTCTAATGACTTGGTCTTTTGGTGGATCCTGCTCGAGCTGCCAGCCATCCGGCGTCTCTTCCGGGGCTGGTCATGGTCGGGGTGCTGTTGACTGTGCTCCCGCTGGGAATATCGGGAGTATGCGGCTTCTAGGATAGCAAGACTTTCCAAAAACGCCCAATTCTGCTCGCCTGCCTGGTTGTACGGACGGAGACTGAAGACGGCAGTGGACGGGTGATCCGCAGGAAGACGCATGCCCGTGAAGGTCACATCGTCGAGCTGAAGCCGGGCGCGGTCCTCGCGTTTCGAATAATCGGACCACAAAGACTCCAATAGGTCTTCAACATCCTGGACAAAGGACTCGTCGGCCGATTCCCGAAGCAAGCTTTCTACGTATAGGTGCGTTCCATAGATGGTCTTGAGCATCTCGTCGCGTACCGAGTTCAGCATTGCGTCTCGTGAAAGAGCACGGGGCTGCCACCAATGGGAGACATGGGGAACTAGGTTCCTGACTAGCCTCTTGGACAGGGCGACGTCGTCGGCCTGGATGCGTTGAAAAACGATGTTGAAGGTCGAAAAGGCTAGCTTCTGGAGCTCGCCAATCTTGGTTTGCCGGAGCTGGAGGATTTGCAGCACCACGTTTGAGACCTTGTCTGCCTTCCTCGGAACCGGCGCGTTCGGGGCGGCCACGAGCAAATTGAGGCACGTCAGGAACTCAAGAGCAATCTGGCTCCCGATTTGGCCGGCTCCCTGTGATGCCGCGATGGAGCCAGACCTGGTAGTCAACGCTGACCCTGGAGCCGGAGAAGCCCGAGACAGGGAACCGCTATCTCGATCACCCGTCTCAAAGTGGCGGGATAGGGTCTCGACGCAGAAATTGACACATGTGTCCCAGCTCTCGGGGGCATGGGCGGCTAGATTCTCGACGTTGGCCGAAAAGTCGAGGAAGGTGGCCAGGGCCTTCACGTAGCCACCAAGAAGAGGTATGACAAAGCTGTCTCCGGGCCCTGGCAGAACCTGGGTAATGTGATCGATGATGGCCTTGGACGTCTTGCGCTTGATCTTGGTGGCTCCATGGCGGATAGCAGTCCGCAGGGCTTCGGCGCATCTTTCCAGTCTTGCCCTGACATTGGCAGTGGTTTTGGCCGACTTTTGGGGGCCGAAGTAGGCCTCTTTCTCTATGAGAGCGCAGCTAAATAGTGCCTCGTAGAGCGAGTGGTAGGACTTGTCGTCAAAGGGGTTCCTGGCTTCCGTTAGCAGGAACGTCATGAAAAGGGGGGCGGAAAGAACGAGACACAATAATGCAATACCTTTGACTCTGAGACCCATGGTCAACGGCGTCGAAATAAGCCAATAGAGCTGTAAAAGTAAAGCGAGTTTAGTTTTGTGCATTGCAAAGAGACAGGGCGGTAGTGGCTTACTTTCAATGGCATCCTTCCGCGTCGTTGCTGTTCCACTGGTGAGGAGCGCTGTAAGGGGTCTCTCGCGTCAGACGGTGGTGTACATGCTTGGCTCGACCTTGAACCAACCGTGTCACTTACCGGCAATTTGTTTGAAATTGACTATGTCACCATTGTAGGTCTTTGTTGGTCGCGGCATTATTGCTTTCTCTGCCTGAGACGCTACCCAGAGGGGCTGGCGATCTTCTTTCCGGTCTTCACTTGGGAACAACTACGTGAAGGGGACAAGGCCGTTGGGCTGACCGAGAAGACCGTTGGTTGCTGGAGTAATGTATCGGTCAACGGGGATGGATCCGGAGCACAACGGCGATAAGGGCCCATCAAACCGCCCTCACAATGAAGTCGAAGACAGTTGAGCCCCTTGCGTTGCGGGACGGGAATGGACGAGACAGAAGACCGAGAGTTGCTCGAGAAAGTGCAGTCGCTGCAAAAAAAGCCACTACGCGTAAGATACATGGGTTGTGACCCCAAACGGCCGGGTTGGATGCAGAAGCTAGGTGGCGAAAGGGAATGGCAGTTAAGCCCGATTTTCAACAGAGTCTACACTTGAAAATGAAGAGCGTCAGAGTATTTCAAATGGACGAATCCAGAGTCTTTAGGCTCCCTCCCATCTCCTCTGGTTGAGAAACGGGCAGGCTCGTCCCATCGATCCGGGCAATCAACAAGGCGGAATTGGGAGGAGCTCGGAGCTATGACCACCAGCCAACCGTGGCAGACGCGATTGAGGCGATCAAGGGACGCACGGTCCAGTTCGACGCTCCACCCCTTGGACCAACCCCTGTTCAACACGCAGCAGGGGAGCGGGCAGAACACTTGACCGCCTAATTCTTTTGTTGACTGCAGCAAGTTTGGCGCCAATCCGCAGCCCTGGGACGCAACTTGGCGCGGGACAGCTTTGAATCGCGAACAAGGCCTTATCGACCAGGCCGCCCAGCGCTTCAAGCTTCAAGATCTGGGCCATTCCTCGACAACCTGCGTGCCCGAATACGCTAGACAACAATCCCCGACGCCAACACGCTCCGGGATACGCGCCGCAACCTCGAAAAGAATGCGCAGAAGCGCTCCTCGCCCCGCCGACCACGACCATGTCTGAACTGCGCGCGCTCGAGGCCCTCCAGGCCCTGCACGGGGAGCTGGTCGCCGTCCGCCAGCATCGATACGAGGGCCTGCAAGCTCTGGAACAGCTCCTGGACGCACAGACCGATGCGTTCAAGAAGCTGATGGACAAGCCGCCCCGGAACTCGGCCAACAGGGCATCCCTAGGCACCGGTAGGGACCGCGCGGGTTTGACGAGAGAAAAGAAAGAGGATGCTGATTCTGACACCGGGATAGGGAAGGTTACGATTGGCGAAGACGAGTACGCAATCAACGACGATTTTGTCAATGACTGCCTAAAAGTTGCCGACGATCTGGATCTGGACGAACTCGAGTCGGCACGGATCCTGCTAGACTGCGATGCAGAAGGCGATTGCGAGACGCAGAGTCGGCCCTTGTGGGAATGCGCCGTCATCCGATTTCATCAAGAACGCAGGTATCTGCTCGACTGCATGCGCCTCTGCGTCGAGATAGCCGCCGACGACGAACTAGAACCGGGTCTACAGGATGCTTTCGGAGCCGTTGCTGAGGACAAAGTCTTTGGCATTCCCCCTCCTGGGTCACGGCCCGGCGGCGCTGTCAAGAAAGTTGTCCCGAGATGCATGGAAGCCATGCAGAGTGTGAGGTCCATGCTCCAAACCATGATGGAGAAGGCGGCGGCCCGGAATGTTCTGCAGCAGGCCAACCTTGTGCGGGCCCCGGAGAACCAAGAGACGTTCGACTTCTCGCGGTCGAGTCTTGTTGAGCAGCACGAGTGCCTGGCAACAATTCTACACGCCGCCGTCGAGAAACGCCATGCTACCGTGAACGACTTTCAGGACTTCCTCAGCGCCCTTAAGAGGGTCGATAAGTACGATCACTTCCTTGGTAAGACAAAGCACGCACCACATTGATACATTGAAGCGTTACTCATATACATTAGTCCACTTGTTTCCTGTCCTTGCTGCGTACTTGACCGCTTTCGGCTCAACCGAAGGCGTGGGCGACCTCCAACAGGCGCACCAGCTCAACCGAGCTATCTGCAAGCAAGGCGACGACGATTCCTGGGCCCTTCCGTTCCTCGGTGCCGCTGTTCGGGCTTGGTGGATTGCCGAATACAGCGGATGGTACCTGGACGACACAAGCTACGACCTCCAAGGCATCAACCTAGACGAGGAAGACGAAGAGAGGAACAAGCAGTTCGTAGAGGCGCTGAAGGAGGGTGCCTTTGACTTCATCTTGTCTGTCGCGGCCGATTGCCGGGCCCAAGAATGGCAGGATCCATCACGCCTGGGGATGCGCCAGTGGCTGCAACGAAAGTCGCCTCCTCTGGCGTCCGATCCTTTCCCATTCAGCCATTTTCTCCAACAAAGCCTGATGGTGCACCTCGAGGGTTTTGTTGATGCCTCCATCTCCAATCTCCCAGACATGCTCCGAAAACTACGGTCCGAGGAGGACGAGCAACGACAGCTCAGCCAGAACCACGAGCAGGACCTCGATCTCGAGCGCTTCCTAGTCATTATCTCTTATGCCTATGAAGGGAGGCCGGACGCGGCCATGTCATTCTGGGAAGACCCGGATAGCAACCTGGCCGGCTTCTTGCAATGGGCGTCAAGACGAGCCTCCACTCCGCTCGTCAGCGCGTTTTGCGAGATGCTCCAGTGTCTCTCGGACAACGAGGAGTGCGCCACGGCTGCCCACACCTTTCTTCTCGACGAGGGCCACCAATCATCCGGCAAGATGAAGCGCTCCCAGTCGCTGACATGGTCCCAAATCTGTAAAGAGCTGGAATACTTCACAAGCAAGATCCGGGAGAGGCCGACCGCGGCCCAGGCGCACGTCATGCAGCGCCCCGGCAAGCCTGGCGCCGACTTGGCCGAGACGGAGCCCGAGTCCGCCCTGATGCTGGAATGCTATATGCGGCTGATAGCCAAGCTTGCAACCGAGAGCGAGGTCGCCAGGCAGAGGATGCTCATGGACGAAGACCTACGGCTAGTGGACACCCTGTTCAGGCTCGCAGATGGCCCACTGCCGTCTCGGCTCCGCGCCTGCATCTTCTACGTTCTCAAGGCCCTAATGACGCAAAAGCAGGCTCCCGAGAACGAGATTCTGTGGAGATATGTCGACGCATGGGCCACTGACACGCTCAGCAACACCGGAGGGCAGCAGAGGATGACGTTTCTTGGCCAGGCTCTGAGTCCTCAGGGTAACATGGAGGCGGTTTTGAACGACCTCAGCAATGGCTTCGAACAGTCGAATGCTTTTATTCAGCTGCTCACCTCCCTCTTCGCGCCGCTCGAGGGCCCAGGAGGGCTAAACGACACCCTAACGTTCCCCGAAGACTTGGGCAGTAGTATACGAAACCCCGGTATGGAAACCTACGTCGACTTTGTCTTCCGGGTTTTGTCACAAAAGTCCCAGGAGCTCGTTGACCCAGCCCAACTCAGGGCGGTGCGCCTCAGCTGCCTCGAATTTGCCTTGACTTGCTTGTCGACCTTCAACGAGGACTTGATCGTTTTGGGGAATGAGAGCAATATTGCTATCGATGTCGCCATGCCGACAACAGATCTGGCCGCATACGTGCGCCTCCACCCGTTCGCCCGCGTCATGGAGTGGTTGTTTAACGAGAAGGTCATTACCGCCCTCATCAGTACCATCCACCAAGACCCCAGCAGCCTGGGCAGCGCGTCCCCGGACTCCCCATTGGTACTCAGCATCCTACGGGGAGTTCAGGTCATGATCAAGGCTCTCGACCTGCAAGAAACTTATCTACACCTTGTGCGGCCTCTCATCCAGTCGGAACCGAAACAGCGGCAGGCTTCGGTGGCGAATGCCGCGTACGCCTCGTTCGAGGACGGTATCCTGAGTCATCTGGGTCTGGTGGTTGACCTCGGAAAATACTGCAATCTCGGCCACGGCGAGTTGACGTTGGCTTGTCTGAAGCTGCTTGAGAAGATTTCCACGTCTCCCAAAATCATCTCGGCATGGAACCCAGACGCCGGCCGGCACGGCCACCGAAACAAGGCAATCGTCCAACTAGAGAGGAACGGCGAGGGCCAGACCATTGCTGCGTCGCTCGCCGCGAATTTATCTGCCACTCTGGATCCAGTTCTAGAGGCCGAGTCGGAGAACTATGTGATCAAGCTGTTCATCCTTGATTTCATCTACGAGTGCCTCAAGGCGACGCCGGACCAGCCGACCATTGCGCATCTGTTGCTGGGCTTCCACTGCGAGCTTAACAAGCTCAGCATCGAGCCGAGGGGGGCGTTTGACGGGCAAAAGTCTCTCTTCCACAGTCTCCTCAACGTCATCATCGGAATTTCGGTGTACGATGAGGAGCATGGGATGCGTGGATATTTGATCACGTTGAAATATCGGATTCTGCGCATCTTGCAGATTCTCTGGAAGTCGCCGCTGTCCGGGACCCTCGTCATGGACGAGTTGAGGGCGACCAACTTCCTCTTCCACATGCTGCTGAAGGAGATCCAGATCCAGCCGGATCTGCGGTGGGATGACCTGGAAGCAAACAACCCTGAGTTTCTCCTCTCCAATTCCTCCGTGGCATACATAGATTACCTCGGCGCGCGGGCCATGATCTTCGAGTATACGGGCAAAGAGCTTTGCAGCGTCTCGCAGAACCGCATACCCTCAATCAAGCGCCAGGTTTTCGACGCGCTGAATGGCCAGATCAAGATGGACGGCGAGGAACCCATGAATCTCGCCAACATCTTTGATTTCTTCGACTTCCTCAATCCCGAGGCCAGCTGGGACGTTCCTCCGCCACAGTTTGTCTTCTACAAGGATCTCGACCTCAGGCCATCCGCCGTCGAGCATCCGGACGCTGGCTTGCAGTACAACATCCACAAAGTGCGGGAGACCATCTCACTGAAGCGGAACGAGTTTAGAGACACTCTTCAGGTGGCGCCCCAGCAGCACCTCGACGCCATTGAGACGGAAGAGAGGATGCTGGTGGAGTACCTGACCTTCACCAACCGCCAGAAGCTGTTTGGCTCGTCGAGGCTCACCCTGCTACGAGCATGGGCGAACTTGCTCCTGGTCATGTTCGAGGCCAATGAGTTCAAGGGCACTCCCAAGATGGCTTTCCTGCTCCAAGCTCTGCAAGCCATTCTCCCGACGCTCGAAGCCTACAGCTCCCTGAGCCCAGCCGAGGCGTTTGAGCTTGCCAGAGTCGCCAAAGTGCTGCTCTTCAAGCTCGACTTTGCCGACGCCGAGGACCCTGCCGTGTCCAGTCTGGAGAAAGAAAAGTTCACCGTCGGCAACCTGATCAGCGACAAGCTCTTCCAGCTCTTCCAAATCTGCCTGAGCTCGATCGGCAAGTGGGCCGGCAACGCCGAGCTGCGCGCGCTCTACTACGGCATCTGCTACCGGTACCTCACCGCCGTCGTCGACAAGGACACGGCCGCCGCGGCAGCGCACAACCCCAGCACCCGCAGCCTCGCAACCGCGCGCACCAAGACACTCAAGGCAATCCAAACCCACGGCGACCGCCTCCTCAACGTCATCTGCGACGACGCCTACGGCAGCGACACGGCCTGCCAAACAGCCGCCATGCTCCTCCTCTCGGCCCTCGTCCACACCTCGCGCCGCTCCTCCTCCTCCCCCTCCGACGACGACACCCAAATCACCGACTCCCTCAACCGCCTCAACTTCATCGGCGTGCTCGTCGACTCCCTCAAAACAATCCTCTCCGACTGGCCCCTCCTCTCCCCCTCCTCCTCCTCCCCTTCCTTTCCCAACCAACAACAACAATCATCATCATCAACGATAGCCGAAGCAGCCGAAGCAGCCGCCACGGAACAATACACCACGGCCAAGCTCGCCCTCCTCCTGCAAATCGCCCAGACCCGCCCCGGCGCCAAATACGTGCTGCAGGCCAACCTGTTCCGCGCCCTCGAGCTGTCGGGCGTCTTTGCCGCCGACCCGGAGCTGCAGGTCGACGCGCGCGACACCCGCGCCCTGGAGCGCCACTATGCGCTGCTCGTGGCGCTGGCGCGCATCGTGGGCGCCGCGGTGCTGGCAAGGGGCGCCCATAATGTGGTGCAAGGGAGGAGGTTTTTGACGCAGCATCGTATGTTGGTTGTGCATACGCTCAAGAGGAGTGCGGGGATTGGGATGGTTGGTGGTGGTGGTGGGCAGCAGCAAGGGAGTAATGGTGGTGGTGGTGGGTTGTTGTTGAATGGTGGTGGTGGTGGTGGTGGTGGTGGTGGTGGTGGGGAGCGGGATGCAGAGGTGCGGGAGGCGTTGGAGGAGAGGATTGAGGAGTTGGCTGAGGCGTTTATGCTGTTGATTGCCGCGACGGGGTTCTTGGAGGTATGTTGTTTCCCTTCCTTCCCTTGCTTGATGACGAAGGCGTAGTTGCGAGTGGTTGTTGGCTGACAATTGATTCACAGTTTGAGATGGGCCAGGTTCCTGCTGAGAAGCCGAGGGCGAACACGACGCTGTTTCATTGAAGGGGGTTGTTGTTTTATTAGGGTGGTAGGTATGGCATTATGATTAGAGGGTATCGACAGAAAGAGACGAGAGGGGGAGGATATTGCCCGACCCAATGTTTGGAGTAGATTAAGAATAACCCAACCATGTATTCTGTCCGATCTGGAAATCAGTGACCAGGGTGGCATTACTCGTCGTGAAATCATCCCATCAAAGTGCATTTATTTACTTAGAGTACAGACAGAAGTCGGTCAGTCACAGCCGACGCTATTTGCGCACCCATTACAACTCGACACCCAAAAGCAAGAACCACCGTGATGCCTGCCTGCCCATGGGAGAAAAAAAAGGATAAACTCCCGCTTTGACTCCTCTAACCCTGGCCTGTTTTGCCCTGATGCCAAACCCATAAGACCCGGCCCCCGACCCATCCATCCATCCCTGTGCCATGCTATGCGTGCCAAATTACACCGCGTCCCAATGCTGATCCATCGAGAAGGGGGTATATTACACGACCGCAAACGCCATCCGTTTGTTGTCCATGTGCCTCCTCGCCATGCGTTCCTAAAAGGCAGAGTACTCCCGCAGTGAGTGAGTGCCCGAGAAAGAAACTGCGCCCCCCCGAGGCTAGTAAATACGTCATCGAGAAGCAGAGATGCGTTCCTTCGTAGATCTCGCTGCTTTGGGGTCCATCCCGAGACTCGGTTTTGCTGGGAGTTGAAGGGAATATAAAAAAAAAAATCGTTGATCGACGGCGGCTTGTCGTTCTTCGAGATCCAGATTGTGAACATGGACTGGAACGGCGAGAAGTGTCATCCAGTCCCGAGATATAGGTAGGCTCGATCTGATCCAAAACCCCGTGGAAGTCCTCGTCGTAACTTTAGACGGCAACTTGCGATGACGGCTCCGGGGGCCTGTTCCCCAGGATTTTCCTGGTCGTCAACTTGAGCTCAAGCGGGTAGAAGCCCTTTGTTTTCTGGCCGAACTTGCCACTGTTGGGCATCTTTTCGATCCTTTGGCGGCAGATGGGGCAGATTTGCCGAGTCTGGTTCATGTTGAGGGCCGAATGAAGACACTCGGCGCAGAAAAGATGGCCTGGAGTCACTATTAGAGCGAGCTACAATCTGTGTAAGAGAGAGTGATCTTACCACAATGCGTGATGGTCAAGTCCTTGGCGTTATCCATGCAGATGACGCAGTCAAAAACGCTCAGCTTGACGTATTTCCTGGTATCCTGGCTCTTGACGATCTCAGCGGGAACCTCGTCCTTGTCTACCAGGTCCACCACCTCCCGGCCACCAAATCCGTCGTCGCCAAAAAAATCGTCGTCGCTGTTTTGTTCTCGTTTGCGCTTGGTCGTGTATGAGCTCTGCTCAGGTTGTAAGGCTCGAGATGCACTTCGGCGAGTAATTCGGGAACTAGTAGGGCGCGACGAGGGGCCGGGCTGGCTAGGTGTGGATAGTGTCAAATCGACGGCACGGGCACTTCTACGCGTGTTCGCAGACATGGTTGGCGATCCCAAGCGGCTCTCGGCGCGGAGGTGGCCGGGCGTTGGTCTTCGGACGGTAGGTTGCCTGAGGAACCCGGCGATGTCTCTAGTGGCAGTGTGGCCTCGGTAGGGGCTTCGGGGCTGGGTCGAGATGCGTGGAGGGTCGCGGGGACGTCTTTCGCTTGAAGAAATATCGCTGCGGCTCGGTTGGTGCGGGTTTGAGCTTGCTGGTGGATTTAGCAGGCTGTGGAGGGGAAAGTTGGAGGGGAACGCGCTGCGGCTCAAGTTTGAGGTTGCAGAGATGGTGGGGTGCGGCGCGGCGCGGCGGGTGGGGGAAGTTGGCTCGATTGCCGGGGTTTGTGGATTGTCTAGGATTCTTCGCGAAGCATTGAGGCGAGAAAGCTCAGGCAGCCACGAGGCTGGCGGAATCGGCCGATTGGCAGTGCCGGGCCGAGTCGGGCCGGGATTCAGCCCGGTGCCGAGAACATCAGACGGCAAAGCGGATGCGTCCCCAACTCTCCCGTCAAAGAGCGAAGGACGGTTTCCGAGTCCACGTTGGAAGCCCGAACGCGAGATTGCCAACGATTCGAACGGGGTAGAGCGGACCGGGGGAACGTGCAGGGATCGAGAGGGAGACGGGGAATTCAGAGGCAAGGCGAAACCCGCGAGGTCGAAGAGGGTCTGGTCTAGGGGTTCCGAGGTTCAGCATTGCCTCCTGGTAACGCGGGAGGGGGGTTCGGGGGGCTACTTTGAGTTTGGCCATGCATACCGTCAAGAAAGTCATCCAAGGTCCCATCAAAGAAGTTGTCGTTGTCTGCCATGGTTGCGAGGGTCGGTTTCCGCCGTTACCGCTTTCGCTGCTTCGCTCGTTACGAAAGAGACTCGGTTGGATAGGATCGCTAGGGCCGAAAGCGCAGGGGTATATCTAGGTATGAATGTTCAATGTTTGAGATATCGCTCAACTCATCGCTTCACTAGGTAGGTAGGCGCGCAGGAAGTAGAGTTGGAACTTCATAGCCGAGGCGGGAAGAAGTAGAAACCGAAACCAACATCAGAATGGGGCGGAAACTCCAGATGGAACCACGGGTTCGCTGGCGGAGGACACATGTGGTTTCCCCAATCGTGGGCTCGGCTCACCCAACACATCGACTCGAGCTGGTTCAATTGTTGAAGGAGCGGGCAGTGGGAGCACAGAATTAAATCCCTGCAGCACCTCGGGCTAACAGAAAATTTCAAAATTCAATACAATCCTCAAGAGGCAGCAGGAGTGGCCTGGGCCGGGTCGGGTTGATCTTCCTTCCTCTTCGGGTCCGGGCTGTTGTCCGGTTCATGGTCCCCACCGCCGACAGCCCCGCTAGCCCCGCCAGAATGCCGGGAGTTTGGTTGCTGTTCAGAGCCTCGCTCTTGGAATGGAAGACTTGACTTTCCCGATTCCTAAATTTGATCGTACCCAGAGTTGGTGGCCTAAAAGGCACCTTGACAAATGCACGAAAATACGGCTACAGACAATGACTAAACTCACTCCGGGCCCTGCTGATTCTATCGGCTCCAGGCTCGAACAATGTACATTACTGTATTTATTATTACATATTAACTCCAAAGTCCAGACCGTTGCGGATCCTTCAACGGCAAGCCCCGGCGCTGCAGCGCATAGCGTCATCTCTGGTGGGTAAATTCAGCTGCTGCGGGTCCCCCTATCTCGACCTCGTTATCTCCAATCTGTGTCTCTCCGCGACGTGATTTGACGTCGACTTTTTTTTTGGGTTTGGCATCGCATTTCCATCTGGACCCGCCCGCTCTATTTACCATGTCATGAGTGCGGCGCCGCCTTGGCTTCGTCGTGCAGAATGCTCATTTCGATGCGTGGACTCCCAGGAGGAGATGCGCCCGTCGCGAGCTTCGTCCGCCTCGCGCGACACGGTGCCGTGCGCCGTCCGTGGCGACATGTAGCTTTAATCCCGGCTCGTCGGTGGGAGTCGACTGTCGCTCCCATCGCCCCTGTCGCCCCTGTCGCCGGCAGGAACACGCCCCTCCCCGGCCAGGCTCGCTTCAACGAGATCGGCGTCCAGCAGTTGAGCGCCAGCCTCTACGAACAGCTGTTTCCCAAGGGCAACACCTCTCCGCCCTCCCCCGAGCTTGTCGAGCTTGCGCGCGACCACCTGCGACGCCACGATTTGCTCGGCAAGAATACGGACAACACACCCCCAGTCGCCTTCAGCCTGCCTCCTCTGGCAGGCGAGACCCTCGATGAACATTTCCACAAGCTGGGCGTCGACGCCGCCGAACCTTTCCTGAGTCATGCGAAGCAACTGGCTAAGTCGATTCTACCCCCGAAGCCGAAATCATGGGTGCGCCGGAGCGGATGGACAAAGTACTACCCCGATGGAACCACTGAGCAGGTCGATGCGCCTGAGGGGAACATGCTCGTCTTCGACACCGAGGTTATGTGGAAGGAGAGCCCCTATGCCGTCATGGCATGTGCTGGTACCCCGGAGGCGTGGTATGCGTGGCTGTCGCCGTGGCTGCTGGGAGAGACGGAGAACGACTGCCAGCTGGTGCCGTTGGGGGATCCGATGAAGGAGAGGGTAATAGTGGGACATAACGTCGGATTCGATCGAGCCAGGATATTGGACGAGTACGACCTACAACAGACGCGAAACTCGTTTCTCGACACCATGTCGCTGCACGTCGCCGTCAACGGCATGTGCTCGCAACAGCGGCCCACCTGGATGAAGCACAAGAAGAACCGGGAGCTGCGGGACAAGATCGCCAAGGAGTCGAGCAACGTCGAGCTGGTCGAGCTGTTGAACAATGGCGCCTTTACCGCCGAGGAGGAAGAGCTGTGGGTCGAGAGAAGTTCCATCAACTCTCTCCGGGATGTTGCCAAGTTCCATCTCGATGTGTCGATCGACAAGGAGCTTCGCAACGCATTTGGCGAGCTGAACCGGGAAGGCGTGCGGGGAAAGCTGGACGAACTACTGACCTACTGCGCGGCAGACGTCGCCATCACACACCGTGTCTACCAAATCGTCTTTCCCAATTTTCTCCGCGTCTGTCCCCATCCTGTGAGCTTCGCCGCGTTGCGCCACCTCTCGTCCGTGATCCTTCCCGTCAACAAGTCGTGGGACTCGTACCTAGCAAACGCAGAAGCCACCTACCACAGGCTCTCGGATGCCATCCAGGAGCGGTTGGTATCGCTGGCTGAAAAGGCGCTGGAAATCAAGGGCGACCCCGAAAAGTGGGCCAATGATCCTTGGATGAAGCAGCTGGACTGGTCCGGACAGGAGATCAAAATGGTAAAGGGCAAAAAGAAAGCCGATCCGCCCCGGCCGGCCGCGAGGCAAAAGAAGCCGGGTATGCCCAAGTGGTACAAGGACCTGTTCGCCAAGAACGACTCCCCCATCAGCATCAGCGTCCGCACGAGGATAGCACCGCTGCTCCTCCGGTTATCGTGGGATGGACACCCGCTTTTCTGGTCCGACAAGCACGGCTTCACGTTCCGTGTCCCTCACCATGACACCAAAAAGTACACCGACCGGCAAATGGTGCCGTGCGACTTTACCGACGAGACCGTCGAGGCGCTGAAAGAAGACCGAGATCATGTCTACTTCAAGCTGCCGCACAAGGACGGGCCCGCGGCTCGGTGTGTTACCCCGATGGCCAAGGGGTACCTCTCCTACTTCGAGAAGGGGACGCTGTCGTCTGAGTTCCCATACGCGAAAGAGGCGCTCGAGATGAACGCCTCTTGCTCGTACTGGATCAGTGCGCGGGACAGGATAATGTCACAGCTCGTGGTCTATAAAGACGAGCTACCGTCGACCGCTGAGAAGAAGGTTACCCAATCCAAAGCCGATGAGACACCAGCCGCTGGCTTCATTCTACCCCAGATCATCCCCATGGGCACAATCACGCGCCGCGCGGTCGAGAACACTTGGCTTACGGCATCCAACGCCAAGAAGAACCGTGTCGGCTCTGAGCTCAAGGCCATGGTCCGCGCTCCGCCGGGTTATGTCTTTGTCGGCGCCGATGTCGACTCGGAAGAGCTGTGGATCGCCTCGGTAGTGGGCGACGCAACATTCAAGATCCACGGCGGCAACGCCATCGGCTTCATGACGCTTGAGGGCACCAAGGCGGCCGGGACCGACCTCCACAGTCGCACCGCATCCATTCTGGGCATCACCCGGAACGACGCCAAGGTGTTCAACTACGGCCGCATCTACGGCGCCGGTCTCAAGTTCGCCGCCCAGCTGCTCCGACAATTCAACCCCGATCTCAGCGAGAAGGAGACCCTCTTGATCGCTAGCAAACTCTATGCCACAACCAAGGGTGCCAAAACCAACCGCAAATCACTCTACAAGCGCCCCTTTTGGCGCGGCGGCACCGAATCCTTTGTCTTCAACAAGCTCGAAGAATTCGCCGAGCAAGAGCGCCCGCGCACCCCCGTCCTCGGCGCGGGCATCACCGAAGCCCTCCTCAGCCGCTTCATCAGCAAAGGCGGCTACCTCACCTCGCGCATCAACTGGGCCATCCAGTCCAGTGGCGTCGACTACCTACACCTCCTGATCGTCGCCATGGACTACCTCACCAGACGCTTCAACATCTCGGCTCGGCTCGCCCTGACCGTCCACGACGAGATCCGCTACCTCGTCCAGGACCACGACAAGTACCGCGCCGCCATGGCGCTCCAGATCGCCAACCTCTGGACGCGCGCCATGTTCGCGCAGCAAGTCGGCATCCACGACCTCCCCCAAAGCTGCGCCTTCTTCTCCGCCGTCGACATCGACGGCGTGCTCCGCAAGGAAGTCGACATGGACTGCATCACCCCCTCCAACCCCACCGCCATCCCCGCCGGCGAAAGCATCGACATCACGGCGCTGCTCGAAAAGGGCGCCATCGCCCGCCTCGACGAAACCGTCGTCCCAAACCCCAACTTCGCCCCCAAACTCGACCACATCCCCTACACCCCGCGCGTGCCCGTCATGCAGCAACTCCGCGAAGCCGAGTCCCCCGACGACCCCGCCGCCGCGCTCCGCTTCATCCGCGCCCAGATCTGCAACGACGAGGCCGAGTTCAGGGAGATCCTAAAAGAGACGCGGAAACCGCTTGCCGCTGCCACGCCTTACGCCTCTAAAAAACAACTACAATCTCCTCCTACAAAAGCCAGTACCGCTACCGCTGCTGTTGCGACAAAGACGGCTACTGCTAAAAAGAGCGTCCTCCCCTACTACGCCTCGCCACGACTCATGCCAGTGCAGGGCCAGCAGCGCGAGCCGATGTCGGTTACTGAAGCGTTGGGGGGCGTGGCAGGGCGGTTTCGACCGGCGGCGGGGTTTGAGAGGGGCAAGTGGGATTGGAAGTCGG